>WSTH01001190.1:0-14102 GCA_019616345.1 Ceratobasidium sp. 395
AGAGACGTCGAGGGAGAGAGAGAGAGAGATGAGTCGAGGCACGTGATCGCCCAGGCTCATGCGCCCTGCGGCCGAGTATCACGTCTTGCGCCTCCGCAGGCTGCGGCTCATGCGTGCACACTCAGCCTGAGTCCAATGGCAAGCCTGGGCTCGTAGGGATCGAGAGGAAAAGGTATATATATGATAACTAGTGGAGGATACAGGACGCGGTAGAGTGGGGGACCCGCGAGGCGCCGAAGGCGGCTCGCAGATGTGTGGCCGGGCCGCCAGCCACGCGAGCGCGGGGCTCGCCCCCACAGCCGAGCAAGCCATGGCTAGCGAGGGGAGGTGGCCCGGGCACTGCGTGGCTCAGGGAGCCGTTGCCCAGAAAACCGAATGTCCGCTAACGACGTTGGCGCATGTCGGAAGGCAGTGCGGTGGGCCGACTATTTGCCCCGGTGCGCTTTGCGCGTGCCTGCTCGACGTGTTTGGCTGCGATTGAACCGAGGCCTCTCCAGTAGCGATAGAACGCCTCCGACTTCCAGCGACCCATCTCCTTCACGACTTCGGGTGGCACTCCTTGCTCGAGTAGTTTCGAGGTTCCACCATATCTGAACGAGTGGCTGGTGATGCGTTGGATTCCGTGGGCGGACCAGATGTCGTTGCACCGTCTGAGGAATTCCTCCTTGGTGATCGCCTTCAGGGCGCCTTCGGGGCCGTGACGATAGGTGAAGAGGTTTGTATTGGGCTCGGGATACCTGTTGAGTCGTATCAAACGAGTGATTGCTCGAATCGGATCGAGGGGGCCCTCGTGGCGCGTGAGAATGATCCTTTCGCCTAGACGTTGGCTTGTCTTAGTGTGGGGGAGGTGGAGCTCTCAAGCGTCACCTGCCGTCAGGTTGCGGGAGATTGATTTGATCAAGGGGAGAAGGGGAGAGGAGATGTTGCGTCGAGAATGGGCGACCAATTCTCCTGTGCGGCATTGTCCCCAGAAAGCGACAAGCGCTAGTGCGAATACAACCGCGTCGAACGGCGAGTTGAGGTCCAGGTATGAGTGAAGCAGTTGTAGCATGTAAGTGGTGACGGGAGGGCAAATGGGGCGGGTGGAGGAAGTCGGGGTCGCGTTTGCAACGCCGCGGATGACATAACTAAGACGGATACCCCCTTTCCAAGGGAGACCCATTAGGGCGTGCAGCGTCTTGAGCGCTGAGATGCGATTGGCCGCAGTCCCACCTGCCGAGTTTCCAACGTGAGAGCCGGCGAATGCACAGAGAATTCTTTCGTCGGTGGGAAAGCGCCGGTTTTGTGGGATATGGTAAGTGTCACAGAACACTTCAAAGCGCTGGAGAGACGATTCGTAGTTCTTTTGAGTTGACTTGGCAAGGCTGAGCTGTAGGGTGTTCTTGATAAGTTCCGAGAGTTCCCCAGGCAGGCTAGATGTGGAGCTGGGGGGTCGGGGCCCAGGAAGGGACGTATGGCCAGGTTGTAGTGCGTCCGCTGGCTGGAGGTAGGGAACAGACTGATGGTGCCTGGCTGCCGTGACCCCTTGGACGACCTTGCGCCGGCCTTTGTGTTTCTTCGGCTGGCAGGGCATGTTGAGGTGCAAAGGAAGGGTCGTTCAGTCACGTGAGGCACTTGACGTGTGCTGATGGGCGGGCCCAAAGGCGTGTATGATTGGGTCTGCTGACTAAGTACAAGACGGGGAGGTGGCTATCTACACCGTGCGGGAGAAGAAGGGAATCAATTCCTCACTAAGCGGCATAGACCAAGGGATACTGAGCATGCCGTCTGGGCGGATCCCTCGTGACGGCTTGTCGGCGGGATTGTCTGCGGACTTTATGTAAGAGATGGCTAGGTCCAGATTAAACTTGTCGGCACATTCAAATATACGCATCAAAACCAGGTTCTGCTGCTCGCCCCAAGAGCGACCGGCCTGGATCGCATATACCACGCCGAGGTTGTTGCTTCTGAGGGTTATGGTGCGGCTGTGCACCCTGCTTGACGTGATGGCCAGGAGCGCTAGCTCAACCACAATCATCTCTGCCCAGCCGGTGTCCTTGCCTGGGGTTTTCCAGTTCCCGGACAGCTTCCAGGCGGCCACCTGATTATTAATGACAATGCCAATTCCATACGACGTTGACGCGTCCATGAAGCAAGGGTGCGGGTGGATTGGGTGAGGCATGCGGATGGGTCTGGAAACAGGGGATGATGTAAGAAGGCCCAGCCACCAGTTGGCATCATCCCGTGCCCTTGGCGATGGGGGAAGTCGTAGGAAGTTGTTCTTCCGGATGCAGTTAAAGGTCGCGACAAAGGAGATTAAGCCCGCAAGGTGCGGGCGGCCCTCAGGGGCAACTTGAGAGATATGGATAAGGGTTCTGACGAGCTTCTCTGTATCCTCGAGTGACACTTTGCTTGCCGCAAGCCACGTGAGAAGTCTCAGGGTATATTTGTCGCGCTTCTTCTGGGTGATCCGTACCACACGGTGTTTGATGTCCCATTCAAATCCAAGGTAAATAAATATATTAGCAAAAGGGTGCGTCTTAATCAGCTTCCAAGGACACCCTAAACGATCAGCAAAGGCCTGGATGTCTTCTTCGGAGTACAAGAACTGTCCATCGGAGATAGGGGAACGGAAAAATAGAAAGTCGTCTACCCATTTGAGGACTGGGCCCATGCCGCGGAGAGCATACATCCGCGCAATCGCGTCACCACAACGGCCGAAGATACCGTTCGTGCTGGCAGCACCAAATGGGACACAATGATCGACCCACAGTTGGCCATCCCAGAAGACAACTATATGGTTTTGATCTAGCGGGAAAATGGGCATTCGGCGGTAAGCTGCATCAACATTGAACGTGGCTGCTTGTGTACCTGGTGGGGCTGACGCGATGATGAGCATGACGTCGTTGAATAACCCCCATACGCAGCTGAAAGAGTCCGTGTCGATCTCGCTATTGAGGGCTGGGTGCGAGCCGGGTGCGTGGGAGAAGTCTTGAATGATACGAAATTCCCCGGGGGTCGACTTTTCGACTACACCCAAGGGAGCGGAGCGGAAGAATCCAATTAGGCTTTCCAAGTCTTTGAAGGAGAAAGGGCCAGTGTAGCGCCCAGCGGCTACCTCCTTGGCTATGGCCTCGCGGACAATCTCAGGGCGGTCAGTGGCTGACTTGTGGTTCAGAGGGGTAGAGGATTCTGAAAGAACGTGGGAGGTTCCAATACGGAAACCATAAATAAGCCCTGGTGGCACGTCACCAAACTCCCCCATGAGGTTGAGCTCAGAAAGCTCCTCCTCCCAGGCTGCTGGTAGGAGTGGTGTGATGACCCGCCGTGGGTCACTGGGGGCAGGACTGCGCCCCGTGGTTGGTTCCTCAGCAGAGGGAGCAGATATGCTTGTGGTTACACGAGGAGGAGAGGCAGGGGCCGGAGAAGCCGTTGTGTTTGTAACAGAAGGGGTTTCCGTCGAGAGTCCAGTCGTTTCCCTTGGCGCAAATGAGGATGGGCTTGCCGGAGATCTGAGTTGTGGCGTTGCATCTGGACGCGTAGTGACCTGGTTCACCGCAACAAAAACACTTGCCCGATGGGCCAGCATTGTTTGAGTTCCTCGGCCGGCGCCGGTCGTATGAGCGCAAATCGTAGGAGCGTGGTTTGTAAGCACGGGAGTCGGACGGGCGGGGGTCATTCCAGCGGGAATCATTCCAACGCGGGGCAGTATTATGCTCCGCGTAGGATGGATAATGGTCGTTACGGGGTCTGCTCGATGACGAAAGGCTTTGCGCGATGCGGAGGCCGCTAGTGAGTAGCTCGGTCTGGATGCGCTTAGCCTGGTAGCGTGGCCGCAGATCGGTGAGGACCGACTGGTTAAGAACCGTGAAATCTACCTGCTTGTTCCAGCGGGTAATCATGCGCATTTGGATGTCGTAGGCTAGCCAGAGCTCCCATTCGGAATGGAAGGTGGGCTGACTTCGGATGAGCTCAAAGTATTTACGCCATTGTTTGTAGTCGCGGTCGCGCAAGAATTGTTTGATTAAGTTCAACAGGCGTGGGATGGCCTGGTCCCATTGCGCAAAGGATATGGAGTGCTCGTCCCGGGAGGGATCCTTGACATCCGTTTCCACTATGTGGACACCACCCTTGTCATTGAAACCAACGGATTGGCTCGTGACATGACCGCGTGCGACCTTCTTGCAGTACTCGTCGTCCAGCATCGTGAGAGCAATGTGCTTGGTCCAACCTTTCCGCATGTTAGCCAGTAGGGTCTCGGTGATGGGGAGTTGCATCCCGGAGGCCGTGTGTCCGGGGACCAGAGTATCATTGGACTTATCCGAAGAATCAGAGGATGATCCGCGACGGTCACCTGGGGACAGGGAGGTTGGGTGAGTAAAAAGTTTGCCACGTATGGAGGTGTGGACACCGAGTGAGGACACCCGGAGGCATAGAGGCAAATTGGCCAGGGATGGCTGAGAGGTACGGCGCTGGAGCGCGGGTAGACGAGCCCTTGGGCCGTGTTGCGCGATGAGAGGTGATGGGCAGGGTGAAGATACTCACGGTTTTTTCCCTTGTCTGTACGAGCGCCCTCTTCCAGGCCGCGGTCTAGGCCGTAGGTGGCTACGCCCCGCTCGCCTGCAACGCGGGGGCGCGCCTGGCTGGGGTCGCCAGCGTTCTCCTCCTGGTTGCTGAGCGCTTCGCCCATCCGAATCTCTTCCCGTATGCGCTTGGCCTGAGCCTCGAGGAGCCGGAGGTACTCTAGTCGCTGGGTAGGGTCGTTTGGCTCGGGAGATGTGAGGGCACGCTTGCGGTGTTCGTGGTCATCGCTGTTGTTGTTAGCGCGAGCCGCGCCACGGTTGGGGCGAGCTGGGCCTTGGTCGCTGTTGCCGTTGTCGAACAGGGCGGTTGGCGTGTCGCGTTGGTAGCGTATCCCGGCTGGGCGTTCGAGGGGTACGGGATGCAAGGGAGGGGCGTCAGATAGGGAGGATGATGGCGGCGGCGGAGGTGGAATCGCCTGACCGTTAACCGTATATACGCACTCCCGGTCGTTGTTGGCGCATGCGGTGCACTTGGGGAGATCCCGTGAGCATCTGGTATTCCTGCGCGCAATGCAGGAGTCGCATCGTGGGCGACCGGAGGCGTGTGGTCGTGGGGGCATTGGGTGAAATGAGGGGAGGTAAGGGAGAGTATGGGGAGGGAGGGATTTTTTCCGAGGTATTAATGGCCTCCGCCGCGCGGACACTGCGCGGCGCCGTATGACGTGAAAAATACCTAAGAGACGTCGAGGGAGAGAGAGAGAGAGATGAGTCGAGGCACGTGATCGCCCAGGCTCATGAGCCCTGCGGCCAAGTATCACGTCTTGCGCCTCCACAGGCTGCGGCTCATGCATGCACAGTGTTTCAAGTCATGATACCTCCTGTTGGTGGCCAGGGGAAAGAACTAGGGGCACTCTATGCTGCACCACCAGCCAATACTGGCTGGCAAGAGCAGGGTCAGAGTCTGTCCCTGCTGAGAAAAACCATGGTTTTGCTGAAGACTCAGTTCCAGTATCAGGATCTACGTTGACAAGTGGTGCTCACATAAACCAGGTTTGGCGCCTGCAAGCCAAACAACCTCCAGATTATCTGCTCTCAAAATCTGAATCCTGACTGGGATAAATTGAGTCTTCTTTAACAACATGCATTGGGCAAAGACTGCTCTAGTAGCACCTCACTATGCTGTTCAAAACTGGTGGAGCAAGCTTAGTGATGTCACATGGGTGCAGGAACTTCCATGTGTTTCTCTTCCCTTTCCTGCTTCTTCTCGTGATGCAGGAAGAGGGCAGGGAAGGGGAACAACTTTGAGGTGCAGGAGCCCCATAAGAGAACCTGCACTTCTTGCATGATCCCACCGCATGGTTACATAGCCTACATCATTGAATATATAAAGATAAAAGCTTTTAAACCATATATAACACTTACTCTCACAGATGTTCACTGGGCAGATTGCAGCTTGGTACATGTTGTAAAATGTTCAGCCAGTCACTGACCTCACATGTGTAGCTATACCTCCATATGTGCCTATAAGTATAAAGCTCAATTGATGCGCACTGATGAGCTGAGTAGATTTAGCATAACTTCATTCTCATAGCTGCTGTGGCTCAGGAGATATGGGGGGAACACAGGGGCTAACACCCCTGTCAGTGCCACATGCATTAGTGAATCCAACTGTGCAAATGTCTCTCCCCTGTGCGGAAATGGTGCAATCCACTTAGTAGATTATACTGACCAAGTTTCAGGTCATTTGAAGCACTTTAAGGGGGTGAAACAGGGGGGAGACACCCCCTGAGTCATACAAATGAGCTCAAATGGCCTGTACAGACCTGTAGATTCCTTTCTAGCTAGTTCTGATGCCACAGGTGTGTTCAGACAGGGTGCCTGCATGTAAGTAGTAGGATAGACAGATCTATATGCATGTGTGTTACTGTGTTCAGGGGTTGGAGGGTGTATTCCAAGCTTAAGCACAGTGCAGTCACCACCCAGTGGTCAGTTCACATATATGCAGACAATCAGGAGACTAGATAAGCCACATGATGGGGGACCTCAAGTGCCCTGAGCCAATTGGAGCGGTCAAAACAACACTTGGAAGAGATCCTGAGTCTGTAAGGTGGGCTGCACACTCAGGGGGACCATTTTTCAGTTAAGAAGTGCCACAATCTCTGCAGAACAGGTTTTATGAGTAGATCTAAGCATATCGTCAGAAAGCTTAGATTCTTCTGCATTTGATGATAGTCTTTGTACAAGGTTGTGGTGGGTTTCAGTACATGGAATTTTGGGGACAATTTCTGAAAAACACAGATTGCCCTGCAATGGTGCATGGAAATTTCTTATGGATAAGTGTTATATATTATTTGAAAACTGTGAGTTTCCTCTTTTCAATAAGCTATCTTACATAACAATGCTGCGGGTTCCCACCTTCTGGTGTGCAGGACATGGGCAGGGAACGGGAAAAGCTGTCAGCTGTGGGTTCCCTGCTGCAGGACCAGGAACCAGTTTTGGTCCCACACAACATTGCTAAATAGGCTGGCTGTGAGGCACCATTGTTGGCGTAGAAATAGTTGATTAGTCAACAGCACACCACATGATAGGCACAATGATAAGCCACTCAACTAACATTACACACCCTAGTGCAAGCCTATGAATGTCCAGTGAGGGAGGGGGGTGGGTTCTGTCCAAAGGGGGATCCAGGCAGACTACCATACATGGTTCAATTTGCCATAAGAATGAGTGTAATGGTCACCTAAAATGACAAGATGGAATTGGATATTGCAATTTGGGCAAGGGGCATAGTAGAGGAAATCATATGTGGTGAAAGAGACAGAGCAGAGGAAGGGACCAGGCATGTGTAATCCGGAACAGGCTCTGCTTTGTGTGTTGGTGCGTCTTTGCAGAGCCAAAGTCAATCTATAGCCACCAGGGCTGGCTGAAGGACTTGTACCAGTTGTGCCAATCACGAGCAGTTCCCAGACCATACTTTCAAACAAGTCCAAGGCCACCATTTGCAGGGAGCAGCTACTCTTGACCCTAGTCTCTGTGTTCACTGACTATTACTTGCAGGGCTAAACGGTGTCACATGTAATTGTGGACTTTGGCAAGCCCCCTTCTGGTGGCTTACTGCAGTTTAACACCTCTATGGCACTGAGCTGTAGTTTCATAAGGGATTCCTTGCCTATCTTGCTGGACTTTGATGACAGACTGTTTGCCAGCCCACCAGATCATGCTGTAGTGGAGGAGGACAAAGAACTTGAGCATCTGAATGAAGAGACAAAAAAGAGCTAGTGTTTTGTTTCAAAAACTGTTCTGTTATAAAACTAACCAAGTTCAGAATTTGAGAATAGCTTGCAAAAGGGCACAGCAGAGGACTGCTTGGGCATGATGCCTTGCAGTCTAGCAAAGGACAATTGCAGTTGCTGAGCTGTAGAAAATATGATAGCCTATGGATTCAATGAAGGTACATGTGATCAGGTGTTTTACTTGGTGCGCATGTTAGTGGTCAACTTGAATTCAATACGTTAGAATGTTGGGTTATATGTGCAGCACCTATCACACTTGTTTAAGGGATAAAACAAGATCTGGATTGTAGTACTATCCAGTAGCGCATATATACAGGTATGACAGCAAAGTAACCATGTACCACAAAGAAAGAGACCAGTACAAAAGAAGTTCAAAGGTTGCTTTGTATCACAAAGGGTAACTGTACAGACAGCCAAGAAGCACAGAAGTATTCTATAGAGAGAAAGGAAACTGTCCATGAAAGGAAAGTGGTGACAAAGGAACATGGCAAAAATTTCCGATAAGCAGTTGAGAGCACCCATTGATGTTGTGGACCCTGAGCTCATGTGATCAAAGTTGATGTGCTCAGCAATCCAGGCATCAATGCTACAGGCTTGTATCATGTTGCAACCCGTTAAGAAGTGAACTTGTGAGTAGGCAACTTTAAATGTCTTTGAGGATGCTTAGCACTGTGTAGAGAGGTGAAAAAATGAGGTGAATTGTTCTTGGGGTTAGCCAGCACAGTTCACACCGGATATATGTTGAGCTCATTACATATTTGAAGACTATGCAAGCACTTAAGGGAGTACAAGCAAGTAAGAAGCAGGACAACACCTGTGGACATCTAAGCATTGCTTGCACAGGCGCAAGAGGCAATGGCAAGCAAGCAAGAGAAGAAGAAGAGAAAACAAGCAAGGCTAAGCGAGAACATGGACACAGGACAACAGAAACTACCAGCAGGGCAGAGAGCGACAAGGAAGATGAAGGAGGGGTAAGGGGAAACAGATGTCATGATCCTCAGATCATGACATATCACCAACACAATATGATTCATGTGTCAGATATGCATGGGTCTGGCTGTGCCAACAGGGGCCAATATGATCTGTCATGCAAGGTGTGAATATACTGTGTTCATCTCACTGAAATTGGAAATTTCTACTTCACATGAACTAGATGCTGGAAGTGCAGTGGCATGCCCCCTCCTGCCTAAGCACTAGCTGCTCAGAGTATCAATGTGAAGTGGAAAAACACTGACCAGTTATTACATAAAGGGAATCATCCACTCCATATAAAGACCAAGGATGTACAGCAGTGTGTTGTTGTTGGCTGTGGTAATACAGCAATGCTAGCCTGCTCTGTGACCTCCTGTTGAGATAGCAAGAACTGCTATGGGTGAACACATGTTGCATAGGTGGCAAAATGGTGTGCTGTATGTCATCAAGTGGAGTGAGCATGTAGAGGGTATGTTGACTGAGTGGGAGGTCTCAACCAGAGTCTGCAGGCACCTTATTTTGAGGTTGTGTCCTGAATCTCAAGTATTTTTAAGTTTCAGGGGAGAACAGCTACGAGGCACATCTCATAGTCATAACATCTTTGTTGTTATTCATGCTACTGCTAGCTTTGACAATGGCTGTAACTGGTGCCCCCATGAGATTGAACCACTTTACTTGTAACACTTTGGTTGTCTGCATTGCACACGCTCTTCCCAAATCCATCTGTAATGGCCCTCTGTTTAGATGACTGTCTGCCAGTTTGCTCTTGAGGAGGGATCCCTGGTGGAAATGCATGTTAGTGAGTGCTGCTGGTGTATATGAAACAAGGAACTGGCAAACTAAAGGTTTGGATCAAGCCCACTTCAGCCCTGCAGGATCTCCAGAATTGAACAGCACATTTCATGTGTGGGGAAACCTGAACTGGGTGACAGGAAAGACTAGGGCAGAGGTAAATGCTCACACCTTCTCTCATATTGCCATGGCTGTGTATGTGGAAGTGATTGAACTAGGTGTGGCTGCAATTGATCTTGTTGGATTGTTTGATGAGGCCTTTGGTTTTAAGTGGGTGATGTTGTTTGTGGCATATAACCGTCAAGTGAGTCATACAACCTCACCTGGGTTGCAACAGCGGTGTGCAAAGGCAGAGGACAACCCCCTGATTGAGCTAGTTCACACTGGACATACAGTGGTACTTTGTACTCACCCAAAGGGTGCATTGGTGGCAGAATGTGGGAGACTTGCTGACATTGTATGATCTTCAATTGGCTCTGACAAAGGAGCAACAGTTAGAGTAATCTCAGCATTGGAGGCCTGGCACACTCTTAGAATGAGGGGTGAGGGGTTGTCAGGATCACTCAACATCTCTGGCATCTCTGCTTGCACAAAACAGGGACTTGAAGAGGAGGAATACGTGGAGGGTCCTCCCAAAAAGAGGATGGTTGGCCCTGTTGAGGTGTGTAGTTGTGCTGTAAGCTTGAGGAAGGCCAGGGCACTACCATGAGGGAGAAAAGTGTGGGGCCAGAGTTTATGACACTGAGGTGGCCAATATGCTAATGACTGGTTGTCTTGTTTTCATCCCGTATTTGGACTTGTGGGACTGTTCTGGTTGAGGTACATATGGTGTCCAGTAGCTTGTATCCTGGCAATGTATGTGATTGTGTATTTGATTCTCATTTGATGGACAAGAATAAGGACTGTGCTGTTGGAGATACAGACAGTGTCCAGTCACTCAGATCCTAACAACAGACATGGTGTGTTGGGAGAGTTGCCTTATGCCAATGATATTGGTATATTAATTATAGCTTGTGCTGGGTCAGGTTACCACAATCCAAATTGAATTCAACCTACCTAAGCTTTGAACCTTTTGTGTTCAATAAGTTTGGAGTAATGATGTTGAAGTGTCAGTAGAGTGGGTCTAAAAAGTATGCTGATATGTGTCAAGAGGGTACGCTGTGCTAGCTGTAAACTAGCAGTGTTGTGTGGGACCAAAACTGGTTCCTGGTCCTGCAGCAGGGAACCCGCAGCTGACAGCTTTTCCCGTTCCCTGCCCATGTCCTGCACACCAGAAGGTGGGAACCCGCAGCATTGTTATGTAAGATAGCTTATTGAAAAGAGGAAACTCACAGTTTTCAAATAATATATAACACTTATCCATAAGAAATTTCCATGCACCATTGCAGGGCAATCTGTGTTTTTCAGAAATTGTCCCCAAAATTCCATGTACTGAAACCCACCACAACCTTGTACAAAGACTATCATCAAATGCAGAAGAATCTAAGCTTTCTGACGATATGCTTAGATCTACTCATAAAACCTGTTCTGCAGAGATTGTGGCACTTCTTAACTGAAAAATGGTCCCCCTGAGTGTGCAGCCCACCTTACAGACTCAGGATCTCTTCCAAGTGTTGTTTTGACCGCTCCAATTGGCTCAGGGCACTTGAGGTCCCCCATCATGTGGCTTATCTAGTCTCCTGATTGTCTGCATATATGTGAACTGACCACTGGGTGGTGACTGCACTGTGCTTAAGCTTGGAATACACCCTCCAACCCCTGAACACAGTAACACACATGCATATAGATCTGTCTATCCTACTACTTACATGCAGGCACCCTGTCTGAACACACCTGTGGCATCAGAACTAGCTAGAAAGGAATCTACAGGTCTGTACAGGCCATTTGAGCTCATTTGTATGACTCAGGGGGTGTCTCCCCCTGTTTCACCCCCTTAAAGTGCTTCAAATGATCTGAAACTTGGTCAGTATAATTTACTAAGTGGATTGCACCATTTCCGCACAGGGGAGAGACATTTGCACAGTTGGATTCACTAATGCATGTGGCACTGTCATGGGTGTTGTTATGAATGTGCAAGATGGAAACTGATATAACTTCATAGTAGCCTGAACTTACTCTTTCCAAGAGCCAGGGGCTGGCCACAATCTATCTGAATTTTTACAATTGTCCTCTCGTCAAATCTGCACATAATTTAATAATTGTTCAGCATGCCTAGTAGTACTACATTTGATCTCTCTTCTACGCATGTCTACCTATTTTTGTTCTAAGAACTTGGCAAGATATAACTATCACAAGATACAGGTTCAAGGTAACACTCAGCACCTAAACTTGTTTTCCTTATATCTCTTCACTCGTCTGTCTAATGGAGACAGGGGAAGGGGATCCTATAGCTGGTGGAGGTTGGGAGCAGGAGGTATGGGCGGAACCAGGGCACCCCCAGGGTCCCCTGGTCCAGGTGCCCCCCCCATCACAATGTCCGCCCTTGGATGTAATCCAACGTCTCAAATAGATACGTACACAAAAAAGGCAGAAAAGCAGAGAGAAAAAAAAAGGAAGGAAAAGAAAAGGAAGTCCAAGCAACATTGACCCATTGACACACTAAATGTGAGAGTATGAAGAACGACTACACACAAACGACAAGACAGCGCAAACAAAAATAAAGGAAAGCACAAGCTAATATGCGGCATGAATGCCTTACAGCCACACAAGGAAAAAATTGGTGTGGGCATCTCACTGAAGCACCATGCCAGCAGAACAATTGACCATCCATGCATCAAGTCTAACATTGTCTCCAGAAGAATCTTGGCGTTTGCCCTCCTGGCAGGAATAAGATTTTCATGAGGTGATCCACATCACAAATCCGGGCTCCGGCTGATGGTAACATATATGTAGAATACAATTTATCAACCCTGATTGTAGCTGTTGAAACACTACACGTAAACATCTGCAGGGCAGATTTTGCGGAGAGCATCAGACCTGTATAACCAATGTAGGGTTTGACCACGCTGTTATAGCCTATGTACACTTAAAGCTGCCATGCAGGCACCCTGTCACGACCTGTTCTAGAACTATGTACTAAGGGCAGAGAGTGACTGATTAAGGCACTTAATAGCCTTACTTAAGATCTGATGTGTGGCAATGGTCCTTTTGGATTCATGGCTTGATGATTGGCGTGAAGTTAGACCCTTGTGGTCTTGTGGCTATATGGCCCTTAGTGTCTCATGTGTCCCTTGTGGACTGTATGGGGTGGCAATCCAAAGTACTTAGGCGGCGCTTGTTAGCTAAGTACTGAAGGTGAGTCTTCTCCTCTAGTCGATTGACTAAGTGGCTCCGAGGTTGTTTGTAAGTCTCACACTCTAGTCAATTGACTAAGTTGCTTGAAGGTGCTCAAGATTCCAAAGTTGCTGGCCCAATTTTAAGGTAAAGTCTTTGACTAGTAAGAGTACAGACTACTATCTAGTGGCTTGCGCTTATGCAAAGTAAAATGGGAAAGGTGTAATGGTATTTGATGTGTATTGACCTGTCAAGCTCAACTACAAGTAAAACTGCAACTCCAAGGTAGCGCAGAGTCCAACAAGGTCCAGGCCTGGAAGAACGAGTAGGAAGGGGATAGAGACAAGGCTCAGGGATAAGTAAGGGGCACTTGCTATAGAAGCTGGGCTAAGAGTGTTAACAGAGCTCAAAGGGATGCTTTCACTAAGAGGAGGGCGTGAGGAGGCAAGTGGTTGAGTTCTGAGGCTTAAGGCTCTCAGACTCTCCCTTATATATTCACCAGTACTATTACAACTTCCCAGAGTATGTCAACCGTGGGTACGAGAACTGAGATGTAACGGTGAGAGAGTAACTAAGGGACACGGGAGCTATTACAAAGAGTCTTGATCATCTCAGTAAATAAGCGGTGGTTATTACATAAGTCTATCTGAGCAGTAACTAAGTAATTCAAGCGCATATATCTGATTAAACTTGACTTAGAGAAATTCGTCCGTGCATAGATATAATTAAAAGGAATATATGCGTCATGGGTCATGACAGACCAGGTAAAGCAAGCTGGGGTTTCCCGGCTTGCTGCCAGGCCTTATATACTGTATCAACATGGTCTGTGCGTAAGTGAGTGAGTCATACATGGTAGACGAGGCAGTATGTAGGCAAGTTGGTAAGTACGACAAGTCAACCAATCATATGTGAGTGACTAGGGAAGAGAAGTGCTGCGGTCAACTGTGCAAGGTTGTGTCGAGTCACAGAAGGTGAGTCAAGGCTGCGGAGTGAATGGCGGCTTCTGGAAGGTGCCATTCAAGGCAGTGTGGCTAAGTAAGGAGTGAGCCGCAAAAAAAAGTTGGGGGTTGTGGCTAAGGTCACTACACACCTGACCATTTGCAGCCCTTGAGGAAACTGCTGGGTGCCCAGGCACGGACAGGACTGGAGCTGCATGGAACGCATGACATAATATTACCCGGAGTTTTTTCAATTTGACCCGGAGAACCAGAACTTGACCCGGAAATCCCATATTTTTCACCCGGAGTATTTGTATTTTTCACCCGGAGGT
>WSTH01001191.1:0-14100 GCA_019616345.1 Ceratobasidium sp. 395
CGGAGGGAACCAGACCTGTCTTCTGCAATACATTACACTTGGCCAGGGGGTTGTCGATCCAGCGCTTGAGGTGAACCGGCTCGCCTAACACAAAAAGATCGGACTTAGCTAGTGACCGAGCCAGAGAACCATCCGGGTCTTCGAACGAGAAAGTGAAGGACGAGTGCATGCCGGTGATCGAAGCAGGGTTGCGCACCCATCTAGGGGCGTGCGTGATCTTGAGGGTCTGTATAGCGGAGTTGAGTAAAAAAGACTTCTTTACCTCCTCTTCCGAGTAGGTGGGAGAGGTCTGGGTGGAACGAGTCGGTATGCTGGACACCATGAGCTTGGCCCACAGTACGTCACAGGTGACCAGAAGGGGGAAGGAATGGGAGAGGCCGGGGGCGGTACTGAGAGTGGTTTTGGCAAGATCGGAAACAGCTTCCACTACATGGTCCGGGGTGCCATGCGGGAGGGAGACAACAGCGTTGCTCCTGCGGTTCCGATGAAGGCCAAGCAGGGGGGTGTCTTTGGTGGCAGGGCAGAAAGCCATGGCGAGGCGGAGGCTGTTACGCGGCAGTAACTCTCGCGTTGGCAAAATGACAAAGGCAACGGCTAGTGTGTAGGGGCCGAGAGCTACTGAGTAGTAACGTGAAGCTATCTTGTTGGATCAAAGATAACTTAGTAAAGCAGGGTTCGTTATCTCAAGCGTACACGGTCAGTTAAGACGTGTCCGGTCAAGGAGTCGTGAGGTCGTAACAGTAACAGTACCTGTGGACAAGACTGAGTCTAGTCCGTCTAACTTGGCAGAGCGCTCACTAGTAGCGAAGCGCCGAGGTTCCTTTAGTAAAGGGAAGTGTTCTTACTGAGCGTGCTATGATGCGTCGGGCTTATCCGGGAATGCTGGATCCTCGGCCTGGAAACTAGTGACGCTGCAAGTGGGAACTATCTAAACCTAACTAAGGTAGCCGGTCGCTATAGCTATAGGGCGCAGAAGTATCTATTAAGGCTACTATCTACACAAGTTAGACGAGCTGGGCTCAAGTCTGGTCTCACTGGTAAGTGGTAAGTAAATGGTGAAAAGAAGGATAGATTCTCAACGCCCTTAAGGGGCTCCTTATATACTACAGGGAGAAGGTCTGTGCGTACATGACTAAAGGACAACAATAACTACGCTCAGACCACAGTAACTACGGAGAACATGATACGAGACAACCGTAACTAGGTAACTATGGCATGATAGAAGTGAAACGATCCGTTACTAAGTACAAGTGGTGTCAGCAACGGTTACCTGGATAAGATGGTGTCATGGTGCGATGCCGTAACTAAGGGGCATCGAACCATAGCAACAATGGTGTTACTTCCGTTCTAAGCCAATGGGATGGCAAGGGGCTTAGAGCGATGGGCTGACAAGGCTACAGAGCAATAAACAAATGCGTTTGTCATCTAACGGAATCACATGACTATCTTCTGGAGTATCTCAACGCAAACCCTTCGTTGGCACCAAAGTAAAGGGTCCTTCCGTCCAACACATCGATTACATATTGGTTACGCTTTGTACTGGAATAGGCATAAGTGTCACAGAGGCGGCGGTATGGGTCAGACGGGCCATTGGCAAAGAGGTAGGCCAGGGGAAAGGAGGAATCGGGGGAGTCAGCACGGCGGATGATGAGTGTCGTGACCCTCATCAGTGGCTTGCCACTGATCTGACTAAAAAGGGTCACGACTAAGGCTGCAAGCCACCTGACTAAGGCTGCAAGCCACCTGACTAAGGCTGCAAGCCACCTGACTAAGGCTGCAAGCCACCTGACTAAGATGACAAGCCACCTGACTAAGGGTGAATGGCACTGGAGTCATAGGATGGGCACAGGAGTCATAAGAAGAGTCATAGGGTCAAGTCATAAGGATAGGAGTCAGAGTTGGAGTCATAGTGACTCACAGAGATTGGCAAAAGGATTGCAAATGGATTGGCACCTCAGATGTATATAAGACCGCTAGTTTTCCAGTCTGGCTCCCCAGTCTGGAATGCCTTGTGCTCTTTAGATAGAATATTAGCATATCTAGCTCCCTTTGGGGGTTAAATCCCAATTGTACCATCATTCCCTCTCCCCCAGTCTGACTTTAGTCAAGGTCATGACAATGAGGCGAATAGGTTTGAGTACAGCCACAGGACTCTTGCGGGCTGAGGGTCTAGATTTCGAGCGAGGGGGTCCAGAGACGTGGGAGAGGCGTGGATGGGGTGGGCCGACAAGGTCCAGAGTCCCTGCGGCAACGTCTGCGTAGGATTTGGTAACGGTAGCGGGGTTAGGGTTGGAGACAGGGGTCGGTAGAGCGGATGGTGGAGAGGGGGCGTCCGTGGCGATGGATTTGTGGTCAACGGGTTTAGGAGCTGAAGGAGGGGAGGAAGTAGGGAGATTGGTCTTCAAGGGGCAATAGTTAAGGCAGGAAAAAGTACGGCCAGGTTGTGAAGCGTCAATGCATTTGTCGAGTATGTCGACCGAGTCAGTAAGGTGTTTTCGAATTTGGAGTGTGAAAATGGTGAAGGTGTGGCGGGGGATGTGCGGTTTGAGGTTGGCTGCAGAAACCGCCGTTCTCATCAAAGTTTCGACCATTTTGAGGATATATGGGACAAGTTCGACAACAAGGGGGTCATGGGGAGCGGGTTTCTCAGAGGGGGTTGGTGCTTCCGGGGTGTTCACAGCAGGACTAGTAGTCGCAGGGGTGGGTTCGAGTGCAGGGGTAGGCTCAGCACCGGATTTGGCGCGTTTACGCGGACGGTGGGACATGGTGGACGTCGTCGGCACGTGACGACCGCATCCGTCGCGTCTTTCCGCATGGTCGGCCAAAAATACCGCTGCTGAAGCGCTAGGACTGTCATATTGCGCCTGAAATGGCCACCTGCCGAGTGAACTGAAAGTGCTAAGTCTTTAGCCTCGGAGAGGGGGATGCACTCAGCTCGGTCTGCCCGCCTTGTGTTCTTTCCTCCGACTAGCCACAGTTTTCCATCCTCGATCTCGAAGCCCTCGGCTCTATGCGTTCTGCGCTTCCTCGCCCGCACTTCCGCCTCATTTCCGGGTTCATCATCGGGAGCATCGAATACAAGGGAGAGCAGGATATCGGTAAAGAATGGATCGTTGGCGAATCTGTCCAAAAGCGTAGTTATCTCGTTGTCTCCGGTGAGAAGATATAAATCATTCACCAATTCCTTGTGCGCTTCCCAGCCCGGATCGACCTCCTGATCTCTTCCGTGGCCATCTTGGTTGTCAGATCAGTGCTCGTAGACTCGGGACAGTGCGTCGCATGCAGTGTTGTTGGCCCCCGGTACGTGTCGCACGGCCCGAATGTCCCGCGCAATGATTGATTCGCGCCACCGCTCGTGAGTCGAGTTCAGTTTGTTGTTGCCGAGCAGATCCACGAGGGCCTTGCAGTCCGTTTCGAATTCAACGGGTTGGCCAAAAATAAGATCGTCGAACTCGTCGGTGGCGTATTTCATGGCCGCGAACTCTAGAAGAAAAGGGATATACCGTTCTTCGGAGCGTGAGGTCCTTTTAGAAGCATAGGCAATTGGATACCTCACCTTTTGTTCCACTCCCTTGTGATCGACCTCGACCCACTCTCGTTCAAGCACAGCACCAAATCCGAACTTCGAGCCATCAGTGGAGACGATGAAAGGTCTGCCATCGTAGACTGGCGCTCGTATAACTGGATCCAATGTCAGTGCTAGTTTGAGTTCGAGGAACGCTTGCCTTGTCTCGTCCGTGTGTACGACCTCCTGTTCTCTCAGCGCCGCCCAATAACTATGCCTTCCGCCTCTGCCATTGAGCTCCACCTTTACGTCGCGTGTCAGATTGGACAGGGGTTGCGCGATGCGGGCGAAGTTCTTGATCTTGGTGTGATACGAGCCGACTAGACTGAGGAATCCCATGACCTCGAGAACGGATTTTGGTTCGGGCCACTCAAGAATCGCTCGTACTTTGTGGAGGTCGGGCCAAACGCCTTCCTTAGACACTCGTGCGCTGGCGAATGTGGCTTCGCTCATGAACAGGACGGATTTAGCTGGTGATAGGGAAAGGCGGTGAGTGCGGCATCTCTCGAAGATGAGACGTAGACTCCCCAGGGCTGAGCCGAAATCATCTGATGCTGATGCAATATTGTCCATCCAGACCTCCATGTGTACGCCGATAAGATCGTGGAGCGCCATGGCCAGCATTTCGCAGAATGTTGTCGGGGCGCCCGTTAGGCCAAACGGCATCCTTTTATAAACATAGTAGCCTCAACCATCAACGTAAAAGCCGGTGTAAGCGACACTTTCCTTTGCAATTGGGATAGCGTGGAAACCCGCTTGTAGGTCCATCACGCTAATATACCGTTTGCCTGCCGCCCATCTCTGCTTTGCTGCGAGGTCGCCCATTGGGAAGGGTCGGATCTGCGCGACTTTGTTTACTGAGGCAAAGTTTTGGACCAATCGCCACTTAGCTTGTTGTTCATCCGGTTTGTCCTCTTCTTTGGAGTAAACGCCTTCTTCCGGGTACTTGACTGGGAATCTGTACTCGATACATTCCAAATTTGCCATCCAGAGGAGGGTGTTGAGCGTCGGTCACGGGGCACTGCTCTGCTTTGGCACCATGTTGATTGGCGACACCGCTTTAACTTGGTCTTGGGATACGCGCTCAATGATACCGGCGCTCTCGAGTTCGTTGAGGGTATGATATAAGGTGACCTTCTGCGGCTTGGTAAGTTTTCGCTGGCCGGCTTTCTTGGGGAATTCGGTGCCTTCCGGTATGTCAAAGCGTAGCTCTGTAAGGTCTACCAGCAGTACTTCCGATAGTGAGAGAGCGAAGACGTCTGCAAACTCACTAATCAGATCCTCGACCTGCTGCCTTTGCTCGCCCGTCAAGTCTTTGCCGATCGTGAGTCTGCTTTTGATTTCGGCTATTCTCTCGGGGGTGAACGGGTCGATCGTGCGCTGACTCGGGGTGATCAGCGGTTTCGAGGGCCGTTCGGGGTCGGGTAGTGTTGGGCCGGTTTCGCGTTCTCGATTTCGGTCGGATCTGTCGAGGACCTCTTCGAGCGCGTGAACTTGGACTACAGAGGGAGTTTCGTCATCAAACAGCACCTGTCTCATCAGTCTTTCCTCATTCTCCGCCTTTTCCATCCTCCGAAGTCTCTCTACGAACTCGTTAAGATCCTCTCCTGGCATCTCGGTCATCGGCGCCTCTAGCGCTTGAACATCGAATATATCATAGTCTTGCCCACCACAGTTCACTGGTTTTTTTCCCAACATTATCCCGGCGGGATGGGGTGGGATGGGACGGGACAAGGCCGGATAACCACGGGATCCGGCGGGATGATAACCGCCACGACCAAAGTATTTCAAATTGGATGGCGATCCTCCTGGGAGTATTGGATGCGTGACAATTAGTAGCGGTTTGGTCATTTATGCATTGGAATTTAACCTGGTTAATCGCTAAACGCGAACGTACCTGCCACCCGACACCCCTCTACGCGAGCAGAACCCGCAGAATGAGTATGCTAAAGTACTAAGAAATTTAAGAGACGAGTCGCAACTTGAGGAGCGCTCGTCTACGCCGAGTCACACATGGGGTGCGGGACCTTCACGCATACATGAGTTTGCAAACAAGGTGTAGAAGTCAAGTTTCTATTGTAAACGTGTAGAACGAGTATGTACAAAAGAGTTTGAGTATTAGAGTAAAGATGGGATACTACATAGGGGTGCGCAAGCACCCTTATTTATGCCCCACAAAACTCGTCAAGTCATTCGCGTTTATTCCTCGTAGCTTTTGCTCTTTCCCTCGTCTGCAACTGTTAGCTACGGATCTCGGCGACTAAGCAACATCTCCAGGTGCTATGGACGTGTTTTCTAACGACACCGACCTCGGAATCGATGCTGACAACAAACAAACACCTACGGAAAGGGCTCCTCAAGCCTGAAAGGCGTACCTGAAGCGCTGTAGAGCTGTTACCTATATGAACACGCTTGGCGTGCGTCTGGATGAGTTTCTGGGTGCTGGCTGATATGGAGATCAATAACCGTTCACCACAGCGCTTTAGGCACTCTGGACGTCATCTTCAGACTAGCCCACATCATGGGCATCCTGGGTCCATTCTACATGTCCTCCAGGCTTTCAAGCAAGGGGAAGCGTGGTCCAGGCATTTCAGGACCGCTGGAACGCTGGGCTCTGCTGGTTTTTGGGCGCATCTTTTGCCACGAGCGCCCGAACTTTTCAGACATGATGCAATGCGACGTCGAGAAGATTGCCAGTAAAAAACCTGAAACATTGAACGTTCAAGTTGATTCAGGGTGAAGTTCAAAGGAGATATATTCTACTGTTTGACGCTTTGGCAACAGTTTGCGAGAGAGCGTGGCAGGATAGAGAGTGGAAATCAGATCGAGGTTGAGTATTGATGGTGTATGCATCAAGTTGGTCTACTGATGATTTATGTATCTCTCTCACTCAGTGCAATTGTCAGATTTGTCTTTGTAATCTTGTACCAGGTGCTTATCCACGTTCTCGTTCTTGTCCGGGACGCGTTGATGTTCTGGTCGCGTGTGCCTCGCTCCAGCCGTTATGCTTACGTTTGCGTCAAATCCGGCGTTCAGAAATCAATCGTGAGTCTCACGCTGAATAAATCCGCGTCTCAGTGTATGGTGAGTACAACGCTACTTCACTGGCAATCGATAACTCACCATAGTTATCAAACCCTTCCTGGAAGATACACTCACAAAAGTTTGTTTGGTAGGCATGGTGGGGCGGGATCCGGCTGTCGACTACTCTGCCAAATCCGCCGGGGGGCGTGAGCGCTTTTGAGGGGTTACGAGTGCACGAGCGCCGCGAGCCATGCCCCCCCTAAGCGAGTACGTACGAGAGTCAGCCAAAAACCCTGAGTGATCGTGGGTACATACGATCACCCATGCACACCGCACTAGCGAGCGCTTGCGAGGACACACGAGCACCGTACTTGTGTGCACTTGTATTTGCATTGGATTTATCAGGTCAACTCTTTCTAATTGTATCGAATCAACCACGCCGCGATAATGTTGCTCGTGATTCATATGTATCAAATAATGTGTACATGTTGGCGTAAGAATGATACATATATATTGACACATGTACTAAGGCGTGCTACGAGATGTTGGTTCGTTGTGCGGTGCCAGAAGAGATAGGCACAGGACCCACAGTCAGCAATACGCACCATAGCAGAGATACCGGTCCAGATGAGAGGATAGATGACAATGAAACGGGTGTTGTGGAAGGTGGCCAGGATGTATGGAAGTTGATGTTATGTTAGAACTTAGTGAAACCGTAAGAGAATATAAGGCTTACCAAGAGAATATATAATCGGGAACTATTAAGCCTTTCCAGTGGTAACCGTGGCGCACACCTAATGAAATCAACGCCAAGGCGTTGGCGCACGCAACGAAGCCATTAGTAGTCCGAACGGGTTGACTTGAGCTGAACCGGCGCACTTACAAGGCTTGCCAGAAGTAGGAAAATGGTCGGGAGGACTTGACGGGCGCGCCACAGCAACGTTTGGTACGACATGAGCCGAAAATAGTTAGCCAACTTATTGAACCGAGTGTCGCATTCGTAGCTGAAAAAAATGCGTGCCCCTTGAGTACTATTGTATGGGTAGCTGACGTTGAAGAGGATGGTTCATTGGTCCAAGTGGCGGAGAACGGTGCAGTGGCAGGTTGGCTGGGTGAGCAACATTGAGGGATGGTGGGACAGAGCGAGTGTGAAGGCGTGATTGGGCTGTGGTATATGAGGGGGAAGACGGCAATGCGGTGCGGCGATCAATTAGTAGCTCTCACCGCCTAGGCGCCGATCGTGACTGGAGCAGACGGCACGAATTGCTTGATATCTCTTGTCAAGGGTCACCGTTTAGCTCATAAATAACACCATTCGACGCGCAGCGCGGATGCGCATCGAATGATACCACACACATAGTAGGAAACCCAGCTATTCGGCCGATGGCTTGAGCCCGCCAAACCGCCCAGCGCTTCCAGCAGCCGCAAATCTTCAGCTATGAGGACCGAGTCACTTATTCTTCTCCACAACCAGTCCCGTCTCTTCCCTTCCCGCCTACGTCCGTCCTTACTCTCACCTTGCCGCTCGCTCTTCGGAACATGCATGCAGCATGCCCTGGTAGCACTGCTGCACCTGCCAACGTACGACCCATTTCAACCTCGGTCATACGAACTCGACCAACCCATCGCGAGTGCTATAATCCAGGTTGTTCACCCACCACCGACCCTTATCTTATCATGCGTGGCGAGTCTGATCCACGACTCTGTGTGTATCCATGCCTACGCCACTTGTATCTTATGTCATGACGTGCTCGTGTCTTGTCTGGCTCCAACACTTTCTTCAAGTTTTGAACCTCCACTGATCAGTTTGTCTTCTGGATTGACCCAAAGTACGTCGATCCTCAGCGCGCTGCTTGCTAATGTTGTCCTTCGTGACTAATCATTGTTATCTTTGCATACAGTTTAGTTGTTTGACACCTATCATGTACCCATGACCACCTAATGTAACTTAATATACCTAATACAATTAATTCGTGCTACCCCCTTGGGCGCTCCAAAGTGCTCGTTTGTGTTGCACTTTCGAGTCCTCGTGAGTCCTCGTTTGCACGCGTGCTCCCAAGTACTTACGAGTGCTAACGAGGCGGGTTCTCGCGAGTGCTCATGGTGCTCGTGGTGCTCGCGAGCGCCTGTGCCGTGCTCGTGAGTTTCAGTCATGTGCTCACATCTATATTTTATCAAAGCGAGTACTAACGAGCGGCAGGGTGATTTACTGACGCAAAGGTTCAACGTGCTTGCACGACGAGTCAACATAGACGAGTGTTTCCGTCAGGCCGGCCTTGGGGACACATTGGTTTATCTCGTCAACGTCCATAGACTCAGCGCCTTTAGACAATGAGCCGAGTGAATAATGTTCGAGCGATGGTTCCCAAGGGTGAGCTTGAAGGGGTTGTTGCGGAAAGATAGTATCTCCTTAATCCGCGCCCGTCTTATTCGCCACCGTCGTCGCCACGAGCACGGGGGTATTGGGAGGTAGTAGCCGGCGTAGCTAGCTCCTGTCGTTGCGTACACGGGCCAAAAGCCCATCCCCTCCCAGCTCATATGCAACATCTAGCTGCTACAGATACAGCAAGTGTCCGTAGCTTTCTCAGTCGTCTCAACAAGCCACTTTCAAAGTGTCAAAACTGGCTGTACCGGCTGCTCCTGGGCGGTTTTGATGGTGGCAAGGTCCTCGACAGTGAATTGCATGCCTGCGAAGTCGTATAAGACATCATCTAGGTCCTTACGAGCCAAAAATTAAAAACTTAGCCTGTGTACCCCTGTAGAAACGTGAATATATGCACTCACCGAAGCACTTCCCCTCTCCTCCATCTCTTGATCCAGTAGAGCCCTGATCTCCTCCTCCGTAAGCAGGCCTTCAAAGTCTTTGTTAAATAACTTGAGGTTGTAGAGGAAAATTAATTGACCATTTACTCGCCGCGGCTCAAGGCTTTTAGCCTAGAGACAGGTAAGCGTCCGGCGGCTCTGAATCCGGTCTTCTATGAAAACATCCCGCCGCGCGCCCCGTCTCACGCACTTGTTCCGGCACCGAGAATCATTTTGAGAATATGAGGAGAGTTTTTCTATGTTCTTCGATCTACATGCAAAAATCCAAGCTCCAAAACATGTTTGCAACGGATCGGTGCCCCTCGAGATCTTCCCCCTTGACTGGCAAAATGTACCAAGCCGAGCAGTGAGAGCGTCTCGTTTCCGCCTTTGTTGTAATACAAAAATAATCAACCAGCAAGCAACCATTTTGAACCGCCATAATGATCCTATTTAGCGCCTACGCCCCTCGTACTCTCACAGAACCCCAGATTAGTAGATCTCCAGTGACATGAGATGTGCCACCCAGGGTTGCAATTCAATTGCGACTTGGCGGTTTTGCGCCCGCCCTCCACCACATCCTCGGCCGCGCACGACCCCATGCGATCTTTATTGGGCACTTGGTAATTACTTTAGTCGCCACTATCACAGTCCCTCGGCACCTTGGTCAAGCGTGTTTACGATAAGTCATCCCCCACAACCCGTACCCGACACTGACTTTTGTCTCCCTCGCGCTGTTTGCCAGTCCACAACGCCTCCCTAGCGCCCATTTGGACCCGCCACCGCCCTGATCGTCCCTGCCGGTCACGATCCCCCAACTCGGTCGCGCACAAGAATATTCCCGGCAGACGCTACCCTATTTTGTGCGCTCTCCGGCGCGTCCATACGTTCCCCCTCGCTCACTCCCGGACTCACCAACTCCACTGCCAGCCGCCTCCTGCGCCTGCCCAGCGTGCTCACGTTTGTGCACGTCACAGGTGGCTATGCCAGGCAGCGACGGTAAGTCGGCCACCGCCTATGATCTTGCCTACCCTGCTAACGTCCCCACACCCACATGCCTGCGCTCGCTCCACTTACACAGGCAGTACCCGACCCGCCATTTACGACCTGCAGTTGACAAGTGAGTCAGATCTTGCAGAGCGGCTGACTCGGCGTATGCCCTCACCGCGATGCTGCGAAGTTGGCCGTACCTACTGTGAGTATTTCCCAGTATCCTCTGCATGTACGTTTGGCGCGGATATGCTCAACCACTCCCGCTCCTTTGCCTGCCGCCTGCCTGAGCACTTCCGCTGCTGGCGGCATATGTGGTTTGGTGAGTACATCACCATCCACTTTACCTTTACCGATGCTAACCTTCGCCCCATTTGTAGTATTTGCTTGTCTCAATGAGCACCTGCCGCAACACAACATACCCTTGTTGCCACAAGAGCCGCAAGATAAAGGTGAGTTATATGTGTTCGAAAGATTCAGTTTCTGCTACTCACAGCATTGGTTTGCGTATTCATTTATTTTTTCAAATTTCTTTTCAAAGTTGTCGGTAAAACTTGGGCTGAGCGTTATGTGCGCTTATTGCAGGTTTATTATTTGGATTTATACTTGAGTGCTCTCAAGTATGGAGAGGAAAAAACGGTGAGTTTGTGTCCCGTCTATGTGACTGCTGGTTTGAACCTGTTATCGACATCCAGGCACGAGCACTTGGTGAGTCGCGACCAACTTTGAAGAGCAATATATTCATATGTAAATCAACTGTACATAAATCAACAAAATTGAATTTATATTAATTATACGATATGGCTGGACGATATTTCGAGACACGCCCGGGATGGATGGAGGATATGAAGGGACAGCGCGGGATTCCGAGAATCCCAATTCTGTCCCGCTCTGTCCCGCGCTGTCCCTCGGCCATCATCCCAGACGCGTTTGCGTGATATCCTGCCCCGTCTCGCCCTGTCCCGTCCCATCCCGCCCTATCCCGCTGGGACAGCGTCGGGAAAAAAACAGGTGAACTGTGGTGGCCACGCCCTTTCCATCTCTTCTACCGCCTCGACACTCACCCAAAACGGATTATTTTTGGCCCTTGCCGCCAGTCTCCTGCTCCTCCTCACTACCGGCTGTTCTGCCTCGTTTTCGTCATCGTGCGGTTCGGCTTGTTCGTTCGTCGGTGTTGGCTCGTCTTGATTGGCTACGGGTTCGTCGTCTTCCTTCGCGGTTGCTAGGCTCTCGGGCTCGGTGTTTGTTGGAGTTGGTGGCTGTTCGGGTGCGGGTTCTGGGCGCTTGATTTTTGGGTTCTGGTTCTCGATGACCACTGTTCCTGAATCAAGAGGCAGGATCAGCGTGTCGTTGGAGAAATCTTGTGACGCGTCTGTTTTCCTCAGCCAAGTCTTCCCGATCAATAGTTTGAAGGCGCCTCTAGAGTCTAGTACCTCGAAGTTGACCAAAGCTCGAACTTGGTCCACACCGATCCAAGCTTTGCCGGTCCCTTTCAATCGGGTACACACTCCGTTTGCCATCCTGCAGATAACACGTGAAGGTTCTAAAGGGCCTAGTGATTGTTCTGATTTTGCCCACACAGAGGAATCAAGCACGCACAGCATGGCACCCCTGTTGATTGTCGCCAAAACTCCTACGCCACCGTCCCGACCATCTTTGTTCAACAAACTCGCCTCCACCTTCAACGGTAACTCCTTTCCACCTTCCATATTACAAAGATCAATCACGCGATCGGCATACTGGGAAACACAAGAAATATATTGAGGGACGCAAACACAGTCAACAGAAAAATTGTTATGCACTGCCCTTACAAAATCCAAACTAGGTTCCAAGCACGCCTGACCGACATCTTCCACCCTCGCAGCTAGATGATCGGCAGGGTTTGGGTCAACGAGTGAGCCGTTCATACTCGCCAACCCTGACCTTTTCCCTGATTGTAGTACCAGGCAAAGGGGTCTTCCTGCGCTTTGTCCTCCTCCAGTACCTGCAGATCAGACTCCTCATACTCGACTTGATTGATATCGCGCGTGCGCTGCAGCGGCGTGGGCGTATTCAGTTGTGCACCCGCTCGACCTTTCTTTGCTGCACGACGTAGATCGCCAACCAACATTTCGCGATAGGTACGCTCCTGCTCGGGTATGCAGCCGCCTAGTTCCACTGCGGGGCAAAGGTACGTCGGATGATTCCCCTTCGCGCACACCGTACAGAGGTCAATAGTCTGGCGCCTAGTGCCGGGGGATAGCGGACAAGGTCGGGTGAACCATGGCCCCAGCGCACCGTGATTGACGTCAAACTTATCAACCTTAGCGTTGTACAGCCCGTGCTCCTCTGGTGTGTCATTGACCACGAACTCTGGCAGGGCTGTGTTTGGCTTCTGAACCTCCTGCAACCGGGCGAGGAATTCGGCTGATGGGGAAGCCGGGCCTTGTTTGAGAATACGGGTCTTAGTCTGTGGCGGGACGGGCGTGCGTGGCTGGGCAGGTGTCGAGGGGGGTAGCAACAGGTTTGGTGGTACAGAGTCTGGCATGTGGGGCGGCTTGTCTGGTACAAAGGAAACCGAGCACTCGGGGCGCTGTGACGAGTGAGCACTGGGCGGGGCTTTAGGCGGTGTGTTCTGATGCTGGCCCAAGATACCAGGTCGTCCAGGCGTGGAGTACAAAGGCGTGCGAAGGGCTGAGACCGGGCCAAGCGGCGTGGCCGGGGGGGGGCTTTGAGGCTGGGGCGAAATCAAGAGTCCGGACATACTCTTTTCGAGCAGATAATCCACGTCCGCGCGGTCCTTCCACGTGTAATATAAGCTCCGCGGGTTTAGTTCACCAATATCCTTGCACAAGCCGACAAAATCCTCGCCGTAATCATGACGTTTCGGCAAAAGTTGAGCGACTGTGTAAGGAATCGAATGTTTGAGCGTGTGCGCGACTCGGTCTGCATCGGTACTATTTCAAGCCATTCCCCTGGCGAAATGCTCCTGCACCCAGTCCTGGTGTGGCAACGACATAGTCAAATCATTCAGCAGGGCATCGGCCATCGCAGGGAGGTCGAGAACGTGGGATTCAAAGGCTTCATGCGTGACACGTTTGTAGGCCGCGATGTTCAAGACCGGCGTGGGCCATCGTTTCTCAACCTCAACTTCGAGCGTAGACCATTTCTTTGCGAGTGCTTGCCCAACGGCTTTCTCGGTTAGGGCCTTGTGCCACCACCACGCTGGACCCGCGTAGTTCAAGTTTTCTACCCATAGTTTGGCTTTGACTTCGTCAGTGCAATCCTCCACGATCGATTTAAACTGGGATTGGTACTCAGCTTCGGACATAACCACCCCAGTGTCGTTGAACCGCCCCAGCGCCCCCATTTGTTGATACACAATCTTCATGTCGGCAGTCATTATTGTGGGAAGCGCAGGAGCGGTAACAACACCGGTTTGAGCGGGCGCAACGTGCGTAATGATAGTACTTGTCTGATCTGGACTCGGTGGGTTGCCTTGGACTGGCTTGCCTTGTACTGGGTCGTCGGTAATATAGCTGATCCGCGCAGTATGTTCTTCGGACTCGAATTCTTCGTCGTCAAGCTCGTGCTCAACCTTGTCTTCGTCTGGTGGGCTTTTGGGTGACCCTGGGTTTGAGTTGTATTGGAGATCTCTGGGTGCATCAGCAAAACTGGATTTACGTTTGGGGTTATGGAAATCACTTGAAATCACTCTCCAGGCACCCAGGCAGCCCCAG
>WSTH01001192.1:0-14094 GCA_019616345.1 Ceratobasidium sp. 395
GCCGAGTCTATGCACCCAAACGCAAGTTGGGGTGAATGGTCTCAGGCGGTAACACTTGAAGCACTGAACTTGGTTGTTGCACAAGTGGCGGTCTACTCACACGAAGAGTTCGGTAAATTTGTTCTGCGGAGCCCTGGGTTTACCTCCGACTCAAATGGTCTCGAAATCAAAACCGCGGTGTTGATATCGGCACTTCAGAAAGTCCGAGATCGGTTCCTTACGCTGTGTTCGCGGGGTCTCTTGCCTGGATGCTCGCTACTTTTACTCGTGTTATTGAATCTCTTGTCAATATACTCGCCAAAAGAACAGTGAGTGAAACTTTCATCCGGGTGCGAACCCTTCTTAAAATTAATTTCTGCCTGAAAAGCGTTCGTACACAAATGGTATACCTACAAGACCTTGGTTTTCGACTCTACCTAGTGGGATCTCACCGCGATCGACAAATTCTACATCATGTCTGTCTGTCAGCAACTCAAAAAGATATAGACTGGGGCAAGCACATACGTGTCGAAAGCCCCGAAGACAGCCGAGTCATTGCTGAGGCGTTCTTCAATTTGTATCTTGTGTCGCAGCGCAGCGTCGATACTAAGGCTCTCCCCATTGATTTCATGGCTCACCTGGCGGGATTTGTACTGCATATTACGGGGTGGACCCCCGAGTTGACCGCGGACGAAGTGATTGACGTTGCCTATGCGGCTCTACAGTTCTTGTGGCTACTGCTTGAACATAGAGTTCGAATCCTAGCAGCCGACCAGCATAAAGTTAGGCTCTGTGCTAGCTACGTTTTCGGATTCTTTGGGTAAGTAGAATATAAACTCACAAATCGCTTAATTCACCAGCCTCTCGGCCATAGGCACTTGCAAAACAAACGAATTTCAACAAAGCAGGAACAGACGAGACTCGCAGGAATGCTTGCCCAGGCAGAGATTGTAGCTCTTGCTGGGCGGGTTCTACTGCTTGTGCTGGAGGAGGGTGCGTTATCGTGTTATTGCTCTGGACGTGCGCATCTCATAAAACGTATCAGGAGGTGAATTTCAAGGCCTAGAGCTGTTGAACGAGGCAATTTCAGGAACGGCTGAGCTGGAAGCTTCACTTAGCAAGTCGGTAGCGATTGCTCCCGAGCTCTTCCTGGACTCTAAGCTTGAATGGGCTAAAGTGTATGCTCAGTTTAGGACTTTTGCAGAGATGCGATGGCCGACACTTAGTGAAGATAGACTGCGTTATCTCGCGGTTTCGTGCCAAATGTGGCAGGAGCATATGGGTATGCAAAGGAGCCATCACGACCCACAGTCGGAATGTGTATATCCTCGGTGCGCTCAGCCATTCCCAATTGAGCCTCAGTTTGTAGTTCGCCATGTATGCGGACGATGCAAGGCAGCTACATACTGTAGTTTGAGGTGCCAAAACTCGTGCGTACCTTACCCTCAATCATTTCATTTCTCGTTCCGATGACGCAACCTGGCTAACAACCTTTCGATAGACATTGGCGGCTGCCAACGCTAGAGTCGCATAAACTAAAATGTCGACCGTAGAATGACTAGATCATGCTGAGGTAGCGTTCTAGCAGCAATTATCGCGTAATTATCATAGGGCACTACATCGCAGATTGGTTGATCCCCGCTCACGATGACGCCTGCCTTTAATACATAGTTTGGTATGTTCGGTTTGTCGAGGATCTATTTTAGAGATGACGGTTTTTTTTATATGTTTACACTCTGTACAGCATTAGCTACTAATGCATACGGCTAGCCTTGAGTCTGAAACCAGGACGCATGAACTTAGAGGTCCTCGCACTGAACGTTATGAATAAGTCAGATTATCGTGACTTTCCCGTAGTACTCTTTGCCGCTGCTCGTGTCAAGTAGATAACTTGTTTGAGTCATAGCTAAAATAGGCTATCCGGATGAGAAGAAGCAGCCGATCACAATTTGCTTATACTTACATCGATGGGCGGTCGGGGCAGGGAGGAGATCGACGAGTATCGATGCTTCAAACCACCGAGTAGCGCCCTAGTGCTTTGCCGGCCACGTCTACTAGGATGTATAATATAAAGGCGAGGAATTTCATCGGTTTTACTACTACCCTACATACAGTCTTAATACAAGTTAGCTCGAGAAAACTATCAAGCAAAACCGAGGTAATTGGTGCCGGTGAAGTTCAGTTTGGCAGCGACAGGAATATTACGTGACTTTAGACTCACCGAGCGTTAATTTGACGATAATACAGCCGAGTGTCCGTCTTAGACTCCACAAGCCCCAGTTCATTCGGACACAAATTGCATTATACCTATATGTCGTACGCCGTGTTTGAGTCACAAGTAAAGCGAAGCATGGAGGAATAGAAGTTGCCTTGTTACATTCCTCTCGTACATCAATTAGCGGCTGTTTGGTTGTCGATGGAGGTGGCACTGATACCCCAGATCCGAGGACGCACTTGAAAGACGCAACCTGTTCGATGACGGGGTGACGACAAATAAACCAAACAAGGCCTGCAAGTAGGTATGAATACGCACGGGAGCGCATTTGTTGCGCACTTCTAACCAGTGATCCAAGGTGTTCTAGAGCAAGACGCAGGTGTGGGGGATGGTACGAATCAGCCGCTCGCAAGCTCAAACCGTCAATACGTGCGAGTGCGTTATTCGGATGGTCGGGCTACCTGGAGCTCACAACACTCGAGTCGCATAGTCTGAAGTTTATTAGAAATCATATAATAACACGGGGTGGTGAGTACGAAATGTTCAAGGTAGCTCTACGACTTTGATATTAGATTTGTCAACGCCTGTTCGAGCGAAAGACATGGAGCTAGACCTACAAGTATAGTAAGGGCTTGACGCTTTTACACTTGGCAGGATCGTAAATCCACCGCCCGATGAGCCTAATCTTGCATCGCAAAATTGCGTTCGAGCTAGGGAGTTCCCGTAAAACGCTAGTGAATGGAGCATACCGTGAATGCGGTGGATATGACAGCTACGGGGTGCTTATGCAAAATGAAGTGGCCGCAGGATAGGCATCTTTAAGGTTCAAGGCAAAGCGCCCTCTTTCCAATATTCGATGCATCTGCAAGACTCATAAAATTACAGGCACAAGAACGAGTCAGTTTTCGTATGAGACGGCAAGGTGGTGTCGTAAGTGCTAGTAGCGCCAGTCGCAGATACGGGAACAGGTACAGTACTCAAAGCGGATGGTATCATCGTTTTCCCAGTGAAGAGAGACAGAAAGGCCGCACTTCCCAAAACAGATCTAGGTATGACCGGTTGATACATCTCTAAGAAAGAAAGCGCATGCTGTTCGCTAAGTGGAGTTGAGAGCGAGAGTAAGCCTACGAGGGAGCATAACGACTGAGGCAGGAAGGGGAACGATGAGTTTAATGCTCCAGGCACCGAGTGGTATTCTTGTACTTTGTCGGCTACGTAGATGACAGGAAAATGAAGCAGCGTCGTAGAGTTTGCTACCCCACATATGCTTGGGCGGCCTCCGCTTGGGAGGAGTGTCAAGCAAAACCAGTGGAAGGCCGGTGGCGGTGTGGTTGAGTTTGGCAGTGCGGCCTGCGAGCCGGGAGTATTACTTGCGCTTGTAGTCGCCAAGCGCTAAGTTCCCACACTGTGGACCCACACCCACCAACGATAGCAAACCAGTCCAGCTCGTCCGGCGACCTCGGACCCTCAACTCAATCGACTCACCAAGTAAATATCTCGCTCATGCCTGGAACCGGCCAACAGCCTATACCAGAGCGTTTTAAACCCTCATTTCTATCTACGTCAGAAAAATCAGACCTGTGGCGGTAGCCACATACCGCCGGTTACCGCCCACGCCGCCGCCTTCCGCCTCATAACGCCGCTAAACCCCGGTCGTCGCCGTATAACAGAAATGGGGTGTGGATCATCAGTCACCTGCCGCCTTTGCGAATGGGGCGGCGACTCTGACCTAGTTTGGCGAGAACCGACCACAACCCGTGGCCGCCTTCGAGGGTAAAAACAGCCATTTTTGGCGTTCTCGTGGACTAATATTGCTCTTTATATTCACTCGCGCCCGCTAACTAGTGATAATAAATACAAGTGTCATTTAGAATCATTAACTAATGAATTAGACAAGCACAACGTAGTACAAAATCGAGAAAGATACCATTTGGCGAGTTATCTGCATATAAGATGAATTCGAAATCTGTTCAAGAGGGCAGTCCAACTTACATACTTTGCTCGAGTCAATCAAAAACAAGTCCTGTGTCAACGAAAGCGATTTAACCCCGCACGATATCATAAACACTAGACGTACCTTGGTATTACCTCGTTAGGGATGAAGACTATACGAGAGTATTAGCAATGCGTAGTAAACACAAGATCAGTACTTACCGTATCTACCTTAGCTAGCTCGTTGGGTGGGACCGTTTCAAAGTTTTGAGCGAACTAGATATGAGTTTGTGAGAAACTTTGTGACGGGGTCGCGTGGTGGAGAAAAGTTAGCCAAGTGACACTCAGGCGATCCAATATATCCTGCGGCTTACGACAGTCGTTACGGCATGTTCGTGCAGAGTTAAGCGAAACAAGTTGAAATTATGAATCACAGTTTACTTACCTTGGTTACGCTTAGCGAATGGGCTGAAAAAGAGCACGGCGGGCGGTTATTAAAATGAGACAAACACATACAAACCCAGGCGCACAATGTGTGCGGCGTTACAATATATGTGATCCAAAATATACTCAATCCAACCCAGTAGTTATAGAACTCTGGTACATGAGATGTGAATCGGAGATGGACTGTGATCTTGCCAATATATACTAAAAAGCGCAGCATAGCTGGGCTGCATACACCAATCTCAACCAATAAGGCGGGAGCGGGAAGGGTTTGTCTGAGAGCAATAGTGAGCGATGGGAGATGTTGCACGCTTTTGGCTGGCTACTCAAACTGTCTGGCCTGCGTTTTATGTGTATATACGGCTCATAAAGGCCAATTGAGCTTATGGTTGACTAACAGTCGGTGGACAATGTTGGTGCTATCTATGTATGCTTACATTTGAACCATTGCGGCGGGGACCAGTCATGGCTCTATCCATAGCCCTCATCGCCGCTCGTGACTCATACTAATAAGGCCACCGCCGGGTACAACCCCGCTATATATAGTTACCGCCACCTACGGCCGGCTACCGCTAACCGGCCGCCCGCCGCCACTTGCCGCCTACCAGCCGCCGGTTATCGCTGTCAGGTGATTTCCCTGACGTACTGTGCCACCTACCGTAGCGCCGGATGATGATGCATCCATTCCACCGGCGTCTAATATACCTTCATCGCAAACCTCCAAACAAAATGCTGAACGTAAGCCCTGGGGCGACTTCAAAGAGTTTGCCGAGATATTGCGCCAGGGAATCAACAGTTTTGGTCCCCTCAAACAAGCCGTGGACACAATCACAGTAGGCGCTGAGAGCTTCGGGGTAAGTAAATTTAAAGCTGGAGTGGATCGGTTCTATGTTGACCGACAGTATGGCCAGACTGCAAACCAGAATCGCGCAGGCTATGAGAACCTGAGAAAAGACCTCAACGAGCTGTTTCACGACCTTGCCTCATTTTTTGACGCATCGACTCCACCTACGATGGCACCGACCATCATCAACTTCGCCAAGTGAGTCCTTGCTGTACTCGCCGAATAGTTGCGCTGATCATATTAGAGGAATTGATCGAGAGCTTGAGAGTGTTCGGCTAAAGCTGTCGGAGACTAGGATAGGAACGTACGCGACGGACGCCAACAACATCCTCGAACACAACCGCCGGTGCTACCACCCACGCCAGCTGGGTAGCGTTGGTAGTATTGCTGTCGACACCATGGGGGTGGATCGGCGTTCGATCGGGACCGGTTGCTTGAGGCTGGGGCGGACAGGTGTCACGTAAGGTAAGCGTAGTTTTTCCCGTGCTGTCCGCCCGCCGTTGATCTGACCGTTAGGGATTTGAGACTCTCGTGCTTTTGAACAACCACCTCAATGTAGCGTCAGGTTCCTTTCTGTCGCCATGACCAACAAACGTGTAATCAAGGTAGGCCGAGCTGCGTTTCGTCTATTGTGCTATTGACCTTCGCGTTGACGAAAGCGATTGCACGAATTAAGAGTAGTGACGCGAGCAACCTCGACAATGGATCAGTTCATGCGAAGATTGAATGGGCACTTCGGATGATGAACTAAGCCCCAGTGGCGATCAATTAATCCCATATCCTAACCCCCATTTCTCACGTTTGTGTCCTCAAATATTGTTCGTACTAATTCGTCATCTCCGCTTTGTAGAAACATCCCTCAGCAACGAGAAATATTTTTACGGCCATCTTGAAGTTTATCTGAAGCGGCGGCGCCAACGCGGCCAAGAGCATAGTGACTGCCTTGAGTCCACGGCAACATGCGCCCCTGCATGATATATAGCGTAGCTGACTCCCGATCGACGCTGGCTAGCTTCTGACCCGTGCAGAAACCCCTAATGACGACTTCAAGCTTATGCATTGGTGCATGGAAGGACTATTGGGAAACACGATGGAAGTGCATATATTCTCATTGTAATTAGTGTCTGTCGACCAAGTCGAAACACGTATGTCTTCTTGCATGTGATCGATGCGAAGTGACTACGTTCATTCCAGTCCTATTTCCTAGGAAGTGTGGACTACCACAAATAGAACATGAAGCACTGGCTATTCAAACTTGTTTTCGTGCCTCAAACCGAGCATATGATCCATGGGTATAGGCTTTTGTTCCATCAACCGCGCATACATGCACTCAATTCATGAATGCTTCACACCTTGCCCTGATTTTACGCCCCTCCAAAAGCATCGCGCGATGCTCGCCACTCGTTATCGTTCCCTACGATTTAATCGCTCCACCGAATTTATCCCCTCATAAAATCTTTATTTTTGTTTGCCAATTCAAAATGCCTTACTCAACATACAGATTGAGCATGCCCAACACTAATCACGCGGCGCCATTTGTCCAGCGCTGTAGATCTTTGCTAGTCACTGCAACCGGACTAGTCGGTCACTTCCCACCAGCGGACTTCATCATGCCCGCAGTGCGAACGCAAGGGAGGATTTAGAGATTGGTTGAATTGTCGCTGAAATGGTGTTCGGGTTTTATGTAGAGACTACCGGACTGTATTCAACGAGTCTATAAATAAACAACTACCATTAGGCGACGCGTTAAATACATAACACCCAGGGGACCTACATCCCATTCAGTTTAGTCAGAACGGGGTCCAAAAGAAAGAAGCTTACCTGTGGACTGGGCGTAAGCTAGTACTCGCAACTCGCCTTCAATCAGCTTGGGTCGTAACACCGAGGATGGCAGGGTGCGTCTCTGTTTCACACAAAATTCCCGCATGTATCCAAGTCACAGACTGCTTCGGACCAAAAAGCGGCGATACAGTATATGCTCGACTAAATCGTGATTTAGTCACCACTTACAGATGAGATTTTTTTCGGCGAAATACAACTATCCCTTGACTTTGGGGTTGTGGGAATCTAGGGCGGATTTTGCATCATGGCCCTCTCCGGGCCTGGCTGCACCTGAAGCGTGCGTCAAATAAATTAAGATCTACTGGTCAGGGCAAAAGAATTAGAACATGAGTTGTATGGGTCGTACTGCTGCTTACAAGTCATCTGGATTGCCAAGCAATCCGTCACTGCACTGGGTAAGAAGTGGCTTGGTATCCTCAACATGAACTTGGGAGCTAGAAAAGTCTACGAGATTGACAACTCGTGTTCGCTGCACCAATCTCATCACACACTTCCAAATCCATTTTAATGAGTCAAGAGCATAGAGGTCAGGACGGGAAAAACAACAACGAGACTGGTGCCATCTTCAAGTTCATGAGGGCGAAATGATTATCCTAGATCGAGGGTGTTTGTCGTTTGACCACTGTCGGCCGCGTTGTCCATTTACGATGGGCAGGCGGAGCCATCCCAGGTGGTTTGGGACCTTAGAAGCGTCAGAATGCGGACTCAGCATCGGGTTTTGGGAAGAATGCGGTTTGTTGTATTTAGACGAAACTGAGTGGCGATAGTGCCCAGTTTGGACCAACCCAAGACGTCTAACCACACGTGACCTCCGGTGCGCCAGGCGCCAACATCATCACGCAAACCACCACTATAGTTATAAATTTGCTTTGCCTTAGGGTCTTTGAATCCCACTTTCTTAACTACTAGACACAATGCCTAGTAAAATCAAACGAGAATTCAAACTTGGCGTCAGTCGAGTCAAGCAACTGCTTCGTGGCTCGTCTAAACGTTCAGTTTCATCGACTCGACATGAGAATACTACTAATCTACCGACTACATCTATTTTACCCGCGCCCGAACAAAAATCCAAACTCGATTGCTGGGCCGAGCTTGGTACTCTCGTCGAGCTCCTGAACAAAGCCTCGACTAGTGTTGGCCCGCTCAAAGACGCCTTGCGGGGGATTCTGGCAGGTATTGAAACCTTCGAGGTGAGTAGGTGTCGGGCTTCGGCGGCCTAAGCATCATATTCGATTGGCTTTTTGGATAGGTCGCGGCAGAAAATCGTGAGGACTATCAAAACCTGAGGAGGGACCTGAGCGCTCTATTTCACGATCTCGCCGAGTTTCTTGGCGCGTCGACTCCGCCCGTGATGACATCAAGTATAGCCAACTTGGCACGGTAAGCGTGGTCCACACACGCTTGGTAACCAAGCTAACCAGTAGACACAGTGGGATCGAACGCGAGCTTGATGCTATTCGGGGGAAGCAGTGGGAGAGCCGGCTGGGAACATACCTGAACGCGAGCAAGGACGCCGATGAGATACTCGTACACTATCGCCGCATCCAAGCCCTGCTTCAACGGATAACGGTGAGCGTCAAGCTTGGCGCGTTATTTACACTGCATTTATGTGTGCATAGATGAACATAGATCTCAAGACTTTACGGATCGTTGACGAGCAAGCGACGGTGTGTCAAAACTCAATCATCGGATTAGTTGTGTTGATTGTCAATACTATCGATAGGAAAACCGACTTAAGGCCCTTCCCAACTCGGAGGCCGCAAAGTATAACTCTGCAGAGTCGTATAGCCTTCGGAATGGATGCACCAAAGACACCCGCCTTGAAGTCCTGGAAGATCTATACGAATGGGCACGCGACGACAAGAGTCAAAAGATCTACTGGCTCAACGGGATGGCAGGCACCGGCAAGACTACGATTGCATATAGCCTGTGTGAACGGCTGAAGGACTCGGAGAGCCTGGCTGCGAGCTTCTTCTGCTCTCGACAACTACCAGCATGCCGTAACATCAACAGGATTGTACCTACAATCTCGTATCAGCTATCACGCTTCTCTCGTCCGTTCCGGTCTGCCATATCCCAGGTACTAGAAAAGGATCTAGATGCACACAACCATCCACTGCATGATCAGTTCGAGAAGTTGATTGCTGAAACCCTCGTTCACGTCAGGAAAGAGTACAAGTTGGCCGCAGCCAGCTGTAGCCGGCTGCAATTGCCAAAATTGCACCAACCGGTCAAAATTTTCGGCGTTGGTTGTGATTGATTGGCGCAAAAGCTGCCTTTGCGCCAACCGGTTGTGGCAATTGCCAAAATCGGCTGCAGCCAGCTCCAGAAAGGGGCTGCTAAACGTGTGATATATATAATATCTTTTCCTGATACTTGCTAGCACACTAGAACCGCATACACACGGCGAACATGCTATATATTCCTGCATACTTTAACATACAAGATGACATACAATAGGAGTCCGGATCGATACGGACGAACACTCTTCGAGCGGATCACCCTCGGCCACGGAGCTGAAGACTGACTCACGCTCTCGGCCATGCTCGCCAGCGCTGCACCGGGCGATGATCTCGACGTTCCGGAACGCGCGGGCGGTGGTGTCGGAGCAGGAGCGGCTGGTCTAGTACGACGAAGTCCTCAGTGCGCTCTGTTTCGTCCACTCGCTCGGGCTTACCTACGGCGATATCAACACGCTCAATGTGCTCATCGTGCCCAGTCGAGCAGTGCATGGCTGCGCGTTTGGCCGTGCCGAATTGATCGATTTCGGACGGGGTACCGCGATGGGTAAATGCGAGTACCCCGCGCCGTGTGCTCGTCCGTTCTGCGCGCCTGAAGTGACGAGGGCGTGGGATCGGGCGATGCGCGGTGCGGTCGTCGTGCGTGAGCGAAGCGGGAGCGCAAGCGCACAGGCGTGCTGCAAAATGAAACCGGCACCGCGAGACTGAACGGGTGGCGCCACAGAACTTCTCGCACGTGGAGAAGTCAAAGACCCGACTTACCTGGGAGCAGGACAGGAGCCGCGGAACCCAGTCGTCATCGGGGTATGTTTGTCTGGGAGCGCGGCGGGAGTAGGAGGTGAGGAGGGTTTGTTGTCGTGTGTGTTGCCATTGAGGCCAACAAACAGCCGTGCGGAGGATCCGCACCAGCCAGAGTGGGTCGGAGTCGAGCGCCTAAGCAGTAGTTTTCGCGTAAGCCCCGAGGGTGAGCTAGTGCGAGCAGTGCATCTGAGTTCGCTGTTGAAGGTTTGCAGTTCACAATCTACTGGGAGGGGAGTCATTGAACGGTGGTGGTGGTTGAGGTGGTGGAGCACAACAGAGGTCCAAGGCAGGTCCAAGCGCGAGGGCTGATTACTAAAGAGCCTCGGCAGCTCGGCTCCTGTTCAGGGGCGGTTTGTGTCACTTATTGGTGAACAAACCACCAAGAGACATACAGAGAACTGGTGAGCGACTAATTCAGGGAGCAAGAGTAGTACTGACGAGCTATGTTAGGTGTATTGTATGTGCCACGAGCGCAAGCTACTAATATGTATACAAGCATTGGTTGACTAACAGAGCCCTACAGTGTCCATCCTGATGTGGAAAAGATCCTCGCGAGGACTTTGTGCTTTTTTACAGGAATCACGGACTGTCAGTAGCTCAACTACTGGTGGTATCTATGTTCGAGATGCTTGGAAAATCCCACCCTATTGCATATATCTATTCATTTGTGCTCCTGGTCGAAACAAATCCGCCGGTTTCATGGAGCTAAAGGACTCCAAACAAGTGCGAATCCTCGTATTTAGTGGCTCAGTTACAAATTCAATCCTGCCTTGTTCTTTCAGATTTCGTACTAATGTACGCATTCTGCGCAATATAGAGGGTGCGGACATGTACTTACGGCTAACCAATGAATAGATGATCCCATATTATTTATAGGCGTACTTGCAGTCCTCACCTTGTATAAACTAACATATGTGCACTTATGTCCGTCGTTGCTATCGTCTTACTGCAGCTAGTTGTAACTAATTTCTGCAATCCCTAGTGAGGCTGCAATCGGTTGCAACCGGTTGTGGCGGGGCCAAAATAGGGTATTTGCCAAAATCGGTTGCAACCCTGGTGTTTTTTTCCTGACGCAAGTACAAGACGCACTCCCTGTCAACCTTGTGGTTGTAATTGATGCTCTGGATGAATGTGACAACAACGAGGGTGTTGACCAGATACTAGACACTCTAATCTCGCATGTAAGAGAACTCCCTATCAAATTCTTTGTGGCAAGTCGTCCGGACGCAAAAATACTGGATCGTATGCGTAATCAACACGGAGAAAGTATGCCTACCGAGCTGCGCTTGCATGAGCTCGGTCGCTCAATCGTTCAGGAAGATATACGAAGGTACCTAACAGCGAGGCTCAAGTCACGCATAAGCCTCTCAGCAGGCAATCTCGACACACTGGTCGAGCGATCGGGCGTCTTGTTTATCTACGCTGCTACAGTAGCTCGGTATATCGGGTACGACAACTTCTCCAGAGCTGATAGCCGACTCAAACAAATCCTGGAGCTGACCAAGGATTCATCAAGCAATAGCGAGAAAGATATAAACGTGCTGTACAACGCCATACTCGCGGGGGCATTCGATGACTCGAACCTAACTCTTCAGGACCTAAAAGAGATGAAGCTTGTACTTGATACCGTTATATGTGCTCAGGAGCCGCTATCGGTAGAAGCTATGGCTGGTTTACTCGGACTCGACACTAGGACAGTGCGAGCAGCACTACGACCTCTGTTTTCGGTACTACATATATTGGATACGACCAACATCATCACCACACTACACGAGTCGTTTCGCGACTACCTGCTTAACATAAACCGGTCCAAAAAGTTTCATTGTCGTACACAAAAACACAACACCCGGTTGGCGCGGCTATGCTTCGAGCAAATAACACTAACGAGTCCGCCGTTCAACGTCTGCAAGCTCGAGTCCTCGTATGTGTTTGACAGGGATGTGCCAGACCTAGCCGCTCGAGTCGAGAGCGCAATATCGAAACAGCTCGTGTACGCATGCCGCTACTTTGTATCCCATTGTATGTTGGCGCAAGAATCTCAGGACATCGTTGATATGCTCCGCGAGTTTGCGTCGGAGCGATTTCTGCTCTGGATGGAAGTGATGAACCTTAGCGAGAATACCCGCAGAGGTGCCAGGACACTTAAGCAAGCGCAGGAGTGGGCTTTGGTACGCGATTACTTCACGTATGTTGCTAGATAGCTGAAGACTTGTGTAGAACGCAAACCATTTAGATGAAGGGATCAAGAGCTTTCTTCGAGATATGTGGGAGTTTGCTGCTTCGTTTTCATCAACCCCGGCTATGCTTAGCACTCCACATCTCTACGTATCAACCTTATCATTTTGGCCAGATCATAGCCCAATCACGAAGCATTATCGTCAACACCAGACACGTCTAGTAAATAAACAAAATACCGTATCGAGTGGGAGCAGGTCCACCACAGTGGCTATCTTGAGTCATAACTACTGGGAGTGTGTACCCTGCGTAGCATACTCACCGGATGGCACGTGCGTTGTATCTGGTTCCTCTAACAAGACGTTACGTACATGGGACGCACACACTGGCCAGACAGTAGGACAGCCATTAGAGGGACACACCAGCCGGGTCACCTCTATTATGTTCTCCCCAAACGGCAAAAACATCGTCTCTGGCTCTTGGGACAAAACTATCATAATCTGGGACACGCATACTTGCCTACCAATAGGACAGCCGTTGAAGGGACACACTTCAGCCATCACATCTGTTGCGTACTCGCCTGATGGCGCGTACATTGTTTCTAGCTCTCACGACGAGACCATACACATCTGGGATGCACACATCCGTCAGCCAGTGGGAAAGCCATTAGTGGGACATACTGACTTTGTTAACTCTGTTGCGTACTCACCAGATGGCGCATACATTGTATCCGGCTCTTATGACAACACCATACGTATCTGGGACGCACGTACTGGTCAGCCGGTAGGACAGCCGTTGAAGGGACACATTTACACTGTCATGTCCGTTGCCTACTCACCGGATGGCGCATACATTGCCTCAGGCTCTCATGACAAGACCATACGTATCTGGGATGCACGCTCTATTCAATCAGTAGGTCAGCCATTATTCGGATTTGCAAAATTCTGTTTCAAGCGCCGAAAACCCTTTTTTTGTCAGCTCGCAAAAACACAAAACACAAAAGGGGCTGTATCTTCTCGAGATTTGAAGCTGGGGATACGGGCTACATACCATTGGGATCGCAGCGCGAAGGCGCACCGAAGTACATAAAAATGAGGCAGATTAACCGGGTCATAGGAAGTCCAAACTCGTCCAATCCCCACAACGAGTATACCGTTGGATGCGCATCGTCGCTGCGACTCCGAAAAGCTACATTATGAGAGGTCTGGGCCATATATGACAGAGATATGGCTCGAATACTGCTGAGGCAGGTGGCCCGGATGCAAAAAAGCAGCCGATGAACATGAGACGAAAAAAGAGCCAGACGCAAAAAAGACGAATAGCTCGCTCAAATGAAGTCGGAACAGTATGTACAGTAGCTCAAAATGTAGATCTATGTAGAGGGAGAAAGATTGCGCCGTTAGATAGCAGATAAGCTGTGTATATAGCACGCAGTACGACCTGTTATGCCTCCTGAGATGGCGCCTTTAAAACTGAACATATGGGTTTTCTATGGAGCTCATTCGATGCGCATTTGCAGCGTGAGTACGCCGATATACTTAGATCTGCAATAACATAAGTTTTGAGCCTTGTATGACAGCATGATCCTCAGCTTTAGGGGAGGGGTAATCAATTGACGTTTT
>WSTH01001193.1:0-14094 GCA_019616345.1 Ceratobasidium sp. 395
CCCCCCCCCCCCCCCCCCCCCCCCCCCCCCCCCCCCCCCCCCCCCCCCCCCCCCCCCCCCCCCCCCCCCCCCCCCACTACCTTCTCTTATTCCTCGCGGTCGCGTGGTCGCAACGCTCTCGATCTCACGCAATGCTCTCAGTCTGGGGGAGGGGGGGGGGGGCGGGGGGAGCTCTTCAGCGCCGCAAAGTTCTCAACAAATTCAGCGAAGACGTTTTTGAACATAGATCTTGGCCTTTATTCGGCGTCTCTGCACGTTTCTACTATTCGAGATTCATGCATATACATATTTCAAGAACAACTAACCATCGTAAATCGAACTCCACGAACTCCCATGCACAAACTCGGTAAAGTCAATCATAACTCGACGACTGCGAACGCGAGATGGTATACAAAGCAACGCATTGATATCCTGCAACTCGCGGGGAAGCCAAAAGAGGAGTTCACCTGTGGTAGAAATCACACAGCCAGCTAACTCGGAGTGTACGTGACGAGCTAGCTGATTAATGGCTACTGAAACTCTGTCGTCCGCTTCGTCAGTCAAAAGTATGGGTAGCTCGGTTCCTGTGACACGTCATGAGATGAACTGTTAGCACAAAAACGAAAGAAGTAGACATACCAGGCAGGCACCTTGGACTCGCTACGTATGGCAAAGTGCCAGGATCTATATCCCAGATGTATATCGACCCGCCACTATAGCCAAAAACAATACGACAGCCGTCAGGAGAAAATGCGACAGAATTGATCGCAAAGCCCTGTTCCAGTGGCTCGACTGATTGTCCGGTCTGTGCGTCCCAAATACGTATCATTCCGGCAAAACTAGGTGCCGAAGCTATCCATCGACCATCCGGAGAGAACGCAGCGGATTGTATCGAGGCATCGTACCCTTCAGGAGAACTAAGGATTGTGTCGCCAGTCGCTGCATCCAAGACGCTTAGGGTTTTTTTGTTCGAAGCGCCACAGACGACCCGGCGACCATCGGGAGAGAATGCAACAGAATTTACAAAACTAAGTTCAGTTTCTGGCGTTCTTGCTATGACTTGGAACGTCCTCGAGTCCCAGATGCATACTCCGTCCTTCGAGCTTGATGCGATGCGATGGCCGTCAGGGGAGAACGCCACTGACGTCACCGCCGTTGAGTACTCATGACCTTTCGGCGGCTCGAGCACGGCTTGACCGGTTTCCACGTCCCAGATGCGCACCGTTTTGTCCCAGGAGCCCGAGACTATGAGGCGGCAGTCGGGCGAGAATGCGACAGACAGCACCGGGCCCGAGTGGCCTTGCAACTCGAGCGTTGGCTTCCCTGTGGCTGCGTCCCAGATGCACACTGTTCTGTCCTTGGACCCTGACGCGATCCAGCGGCCATTTGAAGAGACCGCGACGGCCGTCACTGCACTTGAGTGACCTCCCAGAGGACCTTGTACTAGTTCGCCAGTTTCTGCGTCCCAAATACGCACTGTCTTGTCCTCAGAGCCAGAGACCACTAAGCGACCTTCGGGCGAGAACGCAACAGAGTTCACCTTATCTGTATGACCTCCCGAGGCTTTGGATGGCTTGGATGGCTTTACTTCGCCCCCATCGACAACGTCCCAGATACGTATGGTCTTGTCTGTTGAACCAGAAACCACTCGACCGTTGAGACAGAATGAAACAGATGTGACACGGCCTGAGTGACCGGCTAACGGCTGCGTAACGGGATCCCCAGTCTGCGCATCCCAGATGCGCACAGTATAATCATTGGAGCCTGATACTATGCGACAACCATCAGGAGAAAACGCGACGCATGTTACCTCGTTTAAGTGACCTTGTAGGGCCCTAAGCAGCATGTTACCGGTCTTTGTGTCCCAGATGCGAATTGTACGGTCGGCGGAACCTGAGACGATCCGGTGGCCGTCAGGTGAGAATGCAACAGAGAGCAGCTTGTCCCCATGACCATGCAGGGGCCTGAGAGCTGATTCACCCGTCTGTGCGTCCCAGATGCGCAATGTCTTGTCAGGTAAGCCCGAGACGATCCAACGGCCATCAGGAGAGAACGCGACAGATTGTATCACCCAGTAGGCCGAGTACTCATGCAACACAAGTACAGCTTGGCCGGTCTCTAACTCCCATACACGCACCGTGTCGTCCCGAGAGACTGAAACAAGCCTGTGTCCGTCGGGAGAGAACGCGACTGATGTAACACCGGCGGTGTGGCCTTTGAGTAAATCAAGCCTCGCCTCGCCTGTCTCCGCATTCCAGACGCAGATTGTGTTGCCGGGAGAGTTAGAAGCTATCCAACGATCGTCAGGAGAAAACGCAACGCAGTTTACTTGATTCAGGTGGTACTTTAGTGGCGTTAACACCACATCGCCTGTCTCTACGTCCCACACTTGCACCTTCCCGCCTTTAGAGCCCGAGACAATGCGGTGACCGTTCGGAGAGACTGAAACAGCTAAGACTGGATCATCAACCCGTATGCTGCTCAAGCACGGCGTCCACTCCGCCTCAGCGTCTCGGACAACAGTGAGTAGCTTCGAGAAAAGCGGCCGCATACGTCGTGCAATCCCTGAGTTGCTCGGCGCAAATGCAAGTGCGGATATGTAGAGGTGGGGAGTGCTCTTGGATATGGCGTCATAAAATGACAAAATAAACTTGTATGCGTCGTTAGCTACCATAAGGCAGTCGCACATATAATCCTAGAGAATATCCTTTTGTTAATACTCGGGGTCAAACTGTAACGTGCCACCACTCACTGGTATACTACATCCTGTAAACTGTAGCAAACTAGATATCGCCGTCCCAAGTTTCCCAAGCAAGCTCAGCGCTTCTATCCAGTAAACCAGTGGGATTTGGAATAGGAACTGTCGCAAGTGGGCTTCGAGCGCGTCTATGTTACCGTCGGCGACGTGGCTGGACCAGTACAGGCAGCTATAACTCAGATGAGGGCGGATTGTGTTCTGAACTCGGCCATCTAGGTTTTGAACTTGTGTATTCAGAAGGTGGGAGGTTTCCAACCCGCATATGTTGAACTTGAGATCTTTATTCATGACCTCAAGGCAACACTCCGCGAGTATAGTATTCTGACGCTTTAGGTCAACACATAAGTCCTTTGAGCGTGACGAGTCGGTAATGTAATCCATAAACGAATGGTGTAAAACGCGAACGACGTTTCCCTGCTTCTGGTCAACATACAGCACTGATGATAGACTTTCCAGCGTGCGATTGAGAATCTGGTCTGGTATACGTTCGCCGAGAAGCTGGGCAAGGTTAGGAATGGAGAGAGGTGTATGGGCCGCGGTAACGATAACAGCTCCTAAACAATTCGTGATGTACTTCATGTTGTCGCTGGCATCGTCCGGCGCACTATTCTCCACTACAGTCGCGTATAGGATGTCCAAGTCAACAGATACGTTGTCCGTTTGCATGCTAGCTAGGATTTGGTTCAAGCGCTTGGTCTGGTCAAAGCCGCCGAGGATAAACCGGCACGCCGTTACTGCCCATACAAACAGGCCGTTTGAACGGAGCGAAAGCTCGTCAACTGCATTACTCGGCCAGCCGTCAGCCGGCGTTACGTCGCTCAAGTGGTCATTTATCAGAATACGAATGTCGGCCTGAGCACCATACTCGACCTGAAGCAGATCGTATTTCGTGCACAAGTTAGCTCCCATGGACCCAAAGAAATCTTGAATATCTTGATCTGGGCGACTCGTAACGATGAGTCTCAGCTGAGGCTCAAGCCGTAACATACCACGGAGGCAAGTTAGCAGGTGTCTCCGGGTGACAATATCGCCGCATTCATCCAGCGCATCGATTACAATCACGAGTGTGTTTGTCGGTCGTCCCGCTTCATCAAGATATTTTAGCGGATTTTTGACTAGTAGGACATACAAGGGCTGAATGTGTTTTGAATGTAGCTCCCAATCCTTGTCAATTATGTCAACTACCGCGGCTCTGTACGCCTCCCAGCGTAATGCAAGTCCGTAGCTGATAGTCGTCAGAACCCGGCGGGGATCCCGTAACTCGGGGATGTCGCGTTTGCAGAAGAAGCTGGATGCAAGTGCATTCTGACCGTCGAGCCGTAAGCACACAGAGGTCGCAATTGAGCTTTTTCCAAAACCAGCTGGTCCATGAACCCAAGCAAGGCGTGATCCGACGTTCGAATTTTGGGCCCAGTTGACGAGTTCGTCTATGATGTTGGTCCGGGTATTAGCGTAACATTTTCGATTGGGATCATAGCCCGCCAAGTCAACCGGTTTCAGCTTCCATAGGTTCAGTTTCGTTTCTACTCACGACGTTATGCTCCATCAATATCGCCCGCCTTGCCTCGATCAAGGTACTCACTCTCCACCTTGGTCGGCTCTTCTTGCAAAGGTTCGCTTGTTTTCTGAATCCCGTGACTGAGCAATTGTTTGGAATTCTCGAGATCAGGTAGAGGATCCTTTATCAATAAGCCAAGTATTTTCAGTTAGACTTCTATGTGTTTGAGTGCGCTATGGCTTGGACGTACTCCCCAACGATCAACCCAGAGGTGCCGCTCGACGTCATTGAGTTCTCTTGGTTTATCCAACAGAGACAGTGGTACGGGCTGGGCCTAGTAGACTGGTCAACAATGGTCGTGCGGACCCGTAGGATGAGGTTGGGAGAGTTGTACCAGTGGTGCCCACATGCTGCGATGGCAATATGTAGATGGGTTTGACATCGATGTCTGAAAATTTGCGACTTTCTGGGAATCCGATTCTTCTCGAGCGCCTGTGTCATGTACTTCGAGTCCCGGCCCTGCGGCTTGCGAAATGATCATATCAATATACGTCATGTTGAGCTCGACACCTGCAGCCTGGATTTCTCCCTGCAGCTTATTTAGTGGCCAAAAGTTAGGTTGCGAGGAGAAATAACCCTTACGGCCATCCATAATAGTGATATGTCGGAGACTTGGTGAAACTTGCCTACTTCACCAACATCTCGACGGGTACCGGGAAACCAGATCTATGGATGTTATGTTTATAACCCCATTGAAAGACCTGGTCGGGGGCTTAGCTTACCTGAGCAACCCGTTGATCGTCTCCACTCACTTCGAAGCCCGAATATGTAGAAGGATCGTTGGATGGTTCGTGGTATGCCATGGCATAGCGGGCTCGTTTTACGCAATCGGGCAGACTTCAGGCGGTTGAACTGCTCAGATACTTGTAGCCGAGAAGACCAATCCATATACCTGTTATCTTTAACTCCCAGAAAGTCCACGAGCTCTTGGGTTCCATTGTTGAGGTCAAGTCCTATATGTTTGGATTAGCTATTGCTACTGTTGTGGCGGCGCGACTTCTACCGGCTGAATCCCAAACACCGAGAAATCTGGACCAGCAAGTCGTGAGCGACCCAACGACAATAGAATGGTGCACTTACTCGATTTCAGTCCCCTGTCCTGGTTGGCTGGTGTGCGATTGGTTCGAATCACGCCAATATTGGAAAAACGACTCCATCTGCTCTCTGTCGAGTATCCCTAGGGCGTCCTTGCAAGCGTATAAACCGCAATCAATTTGCGGTCATTAACTAAGTGTCATTCGAAACCTACAATTAGGCTCGCGACCTTACGGGCTATGAAGGCGCCTTGCGAGATTCCAAATAGGCTACAACAAATATTAGTCTTCGTAATAGACATGTAAGACTACGATCCCAACTACGTACTATATTTGGTCTCCCGAAACGTAATTCTCGGTAATGTAATCATATATTTCACGAATTTTCGCGGCTGTCATAGTCGAGTTTGAGCTTACTAACTATTGCTCTTGAGCGATCAATACCCACCGATTGCGACACCAAACTCATCAGTAGAGAGCTGTGGGTTGGCATCGTTGGAATGGCTGGTGATACTTTGATACATCACGATTTGATGGACACTGGTAAGTGCGGAATAGGTCAGACCTCCGGTGGAGTAACAGGCAGACGGAGTATTTAGCCCGTTTTTACTTACTTATCGCGCGACAGAGGTTTTATGCACCGAGCTGGGTTAAGGATTGTTAGCAGGCGACTAATGACCTGCTTGTGGAGCGGCATGTTACTCACATAGACGTAGCACGTTGCTTGCATGATAGGCATTCTGAGAAAAGGAGGAAGATAAGCCAAAAGGGTGTATCTCTTCCTCGCCCTCGCCAAAGTCTTCGCCCGCTCGCCCTGATTCACTACATTAATTGGCCCCCCAACTACCTCAATGATCGTTACACACTAGGATACGATTCATGCTCAGGCTCAGCCCCATCGCAGAATATTAGCAGCCTTCTATGGCCAGCCGACGGAGTAGAGACTTCCATGAATGTTGTTTAGACTCGTAAACCAGGACTTTCGAGAGTTCGCAAAGACCGTGGTCGTGGAGAATCAAGATCACTGTGTGGCACTAACTAGACACGGTAATTAGCACATGACCTTTCAACCGCGATTGGTTGCGACACAGCCACAGTATGGCCTTTCTGTAAGCCACCACAACACAACCATATAGACGTCCGCCCGTGTATTTACCATCGTCCAAAGTCACTTGTCTCTAAGCTTTCGCCTGTATAACCGTTCTCCACAGCCATATCAACCTCAGTCACTAGATGCGATTGTCAGATAGCGGCTATCGTATTCCATGCTCTACTGAGGACAGAATCCCAGAAGTTGTCTTTGAGATGGAGACCGAGTTTAGGGATGAACATGGAGACGTATGAGCTACATCATTCTGACTACAATACATACTGATAGCAGTGGGCGGGGGTTCATTTAGCCCGTATATGTTGCATCAGCGCTCTTCGGCAAGTCAGTACATTCTTGTAAGTGCATTCCAAGTTCTAGCGCACCATGTCGGATACCGTGGGGCGGAGAGGAGCATGTACATCATGGAAGGTGAGTAATGAATAATTGTTCACTCAGAGTATCGAAATGCGACTGAGTTCTGGTTGATCGGGGTCGAAGGTATGATGTTCTGCCTATCACGGACGATATGGAGTGGGTTCCAGCAAGTGGGTAAGTCCGAACTAAATATTGTCACCCTTGGGAGTTAAACGAAAAGTGGTTTGTAGTGGTGTAAATCCGGATGGCAGAATACCGGTCGAGGGTCAGTGTTTGCTGTTAGATTTCGATTAGAACTTCTCAATCGAGCTCATGGTTTCAAGGTGGACACGAAGGCGGAGGTCGACTGTATCATGCCTATGCCGAGATCGATGGGATGAAAATACCGGGGAAGTCGGGGCGTCACTTGGTACGTATCACTTAGAAATAACCTTTGCTGAGCGTCAGTCTAACCCCGGTAGGGCGGAGCAAACATTGGGCATGATAGGAGAGAAATTATTGTTCGGAACAACTACTTTGTCCTGTGCGTCATTCCTTGAAAGATTAATACCGGGCGATAAATTTACCATCCAGATTAGATGCTGGAAACAAGCAAAAAGCTAGACAATCTAGCTCCCGCGTATGTGTAGTTGCCGAAATCCCCCGTGGATTCACTTGCGATGCTGGAATTGAGGCCTTTGACTCATTAGACGTTTTGTGAAGCCATATTGCTCAGCGTGTGGCTAGGTTCGAGCTAGAAGGCCCGAATTGCTTCAAACTTGGTCTGCGGCCAGAACTATGGACAGTTACCATGATTCTCATCACCACGACATAATTCCTCGCGCACGCTATGAGACCTTATCTGACCTTTTGCTTGGTCACTTAAGACTATAAGTAACACAGAAAGAAATGTTTATCTAATACTAGACATGCGTGTTTTCAGCTTACATGTTTTTTAACTTTTCTTTTTTGCTGTGAACAGGGCAAAAGTTTGACATAACGGCGGATCTGTCTACACATAGTATCGGCCGATTCAACTCAGCCCTGATGCATACTTATCCTTCGACCCTCCTCAGATGCAGTGCAAAGACGGGTTACAACAAGATAAACAGCTTAGGTGGGTGAATATACTAAGCTTATGAACGCTCTTGTCGAAGAAGTTGGAGATTGTGACCGCTGGGATAAGGTACGACCCCTAAACAAAGGATTGAATCTTGAATCTATCCAAAATAATAAGAGCTCTAAACAACCAATAAGAACCCAGGATGGGTGAACGATTAAACCTCGAAGTGAGCGCATATAAGCTGCACGTGATATGTCCGGCTCAATTACGTCACTCCTAGTCTTGCCAAGCCAAACTCCCCCACCATACACAAGCAACACTAGGATAATACAATACCCTTATATCTGACCTCCAGGGATACCTAGTATCGACAGAATCCCATTTTACAGCTCTCTACATACCTGTCCACCCGAAATACCATGCCTCTGTCGGGTAGCGGACGTCGTATCCCATGCTCTACCAATGAGAACATCCCGGAAGCCGTTTTTGAGTCACAGACCGAGTTTAGGGAACAAGGAGGGCAGGTACGCACCACACTAAACTGAACACGATATGGAATGGTCATGGTAGTTCTGCAGCCAGTTTATGTCGCGTCGGCGCTCATGGGCGATTCAGTACACCCATGCAAATGCGTGCCGACTTTAGACTCGCCGTGTCAAGTGCCTTATGGAGGAGGGGAGCATGCACATAGTGGAAGGTACGCGGATGCTGTTCGTCAAGAGTATTGAGCAAATTTTGACTGATCGTTATTCGGTTGCGGCTAAAAGATATGATATTCTACCCATCACGAATGATATGGAGTGGGTCCCAGGGCAAGGGTGAGCGCATGATAGGTAAATAACTGTTTAAACGCAAGCTGAAGAGGGCTCTGCAGTGGTGTTATCCCGTATGGCAAGACTCCAGTCGAAGGTACTTGTCATTATTGGCATTCCATCCGGGTCATGCTCAGTTTCGTGTTATTTCCAAGGTGGATATGAAGGTCAAAATACTCTTTACCATGCGTATGCTGTGATCCAAGGCGTGAAAGTACCAGGTAAAACGGGATCTCACTTGGTACGTAGCAAGGTTTAGCGTGGGGATAAAATTAAATTCATACTAACGTCTCCGGTAGGGTGGAGCAAACATAGGATATGGGGGCCGCGAAATGACTCTTCCGAACAATTATTTTGTCCTGTGCGTACTTTCCATGATATACATATCCAACGATAGGTTGACTCTGAATTAGATGCTGGCGAGAAGAAGGGTACTGATGAGTACACTTTGACAGTCGTGTATGTATAATTGCTGAAATATCTACTTGAACCTATGTGTGATAATCAAAGCTGTGACTTTCTATACACCTTGATAGAGTACTAAAGCTACCGGTTTTGTTTGCGATTGGCTTTTCAGCCTTAAGCCCCGAATTGGCATGTACACGTGACACAACCTGTGCATAGGTTACGTCACCGCGCTCTCACCAAGCGAAAAGTACCCACCACCACACGAAAACGCACGCCACTCCCACCATACCTCGATATTCCGAGGACACCTGGAACCAGCCCACCTCTGACCTTTCGATCACATCTTCTTGAGTCATGACTCTGTCAGGTAGCGGTCACCGTATTCCATGCTCCACTCAAGATAGTATCCCAGAATTTGTCTTTGAGACACAAACAGAATTTAGAGATCTCGGCGGACAGGTGAGTATTTGATCACCCTGATCTCAACGAACACTGACGATAAAGGATGGCGACATAGCCGGTGTATGTTGCATCGGCGCTGATGGACAATGCCGTGCATCCATGCAAGTGCGTGCCACATCTTGAACCACCATGTCGAGTGCCATACGGTGGAGGGGAACACGGACATTATGGGAGGTGGGAAGCCGCGGTTTTCGTCAAATGTTTGACGCCACTAACTGTTTGTGGTTATCGTTCTAAGATATGACATTTTGCCGGTCACCAATGACATGGAATGGGTTCCAGGAGAAGGGTGAGTGTGGGAGAACATAGTATTTCTCTAAACACGAAGTAATAGAGAATTCATAGTGGTATTATCCCATACGGCAGGACACCGGTTGAGGGTAGGTCATTATTGTGGATATTCAAGCCGAACGTTGTTTTGATTTCGCACATCTAAGGTGGCTACGAAGGGGAGCATGCCCTTTACCATGCGTATGCGGAAGTGAGCGGCGTGAAGGTACCGGGCAAAGCAGGATCTCACTTGGTATGTGTCAGTGTCTATCCTAGCGGCAACACCTCCCTCACGTTATCGAGATGATAGGGTGGGGCAAACGTCGCATTCGGAGGACGTGAGATTGCATTTAGTAATAACTACTTTGTTTTGTAGGTATTTTTGTGGAGTGTTATGCTCGGCTTCATACTGACAATCTCATTAATCAGGTGCTGGAAAGAACAAGAAATGTATTATTAGAGGAACTTCATTTGCTGTCTACGTCATTTGCTGTGATACTGTATGTACTTGAACTCGAATGTAATCATTAGAGTTTGATTCTTGATTCTTGATTTTTGTTTTCGCCAGCTCAGGGATAGCGGCGCTTAGGATTCCTTGGTCTACTACATCATACCACGTGACCATCTGCTCAAACCGAGCGCTCCTTCATTCGACTTATCACATTACCATGAAGACTATAGTGTTAATCACTATGTTAGCTCCTCCTGGACTCTGCCTATGGGGGATGCCCTCTAGCTCGCTGAGCCTGACGAATAATCGAGGACCGGAGAGTGGAGGTAAATCCCATCATGGCGCAAAGGCGCGTGGGCGATACTGATGGGGTATGTTCCAGTGCTAAAATGGAGCTCAAAGCACTCAGATACGACAGTCGATGGATTTAGTAAGTCCCTTGATGCTTATCGCCAGCACACCTGCTCAGACTATTATCAGACGATCTTCAGGCTCGTAGCCATCGCTCTGATTGCTTTAAAGACGCGTCGCTGGCTTTTCATACGGGTTGCGAGTCTTTGGAGTTTGATTCGAACGCTCGCATCAAAGGTAACCCGGTGTAGGGAAATACGAAGCGAGGTCACGCTGATGGTGTTTGTGCAGCCGCGGTTCAAATGACGCTGTGCGAGCTGATAACGGCAGAACGCGTCTCGTTACCCCTCGAATGCAAGAGCTTGACAGAGCAATCGTCCCCTGCCATGGTTTCTCAATGTGTCGAGTTGGGTTTCTCAATATTTGATGCGCATACATTGTTGGTTTTGGCTTACCGATGGTCCTAGAGCGCTTAGCCGAAGTGCACAACACTGGTCGAGTTATTCCGGATATCTGCGAGAGATCCGTAAGCTTGTCCAAATCTGTTCGAGGTCAAGTTTTCACGTATTGAGGCCGTCATGAAGCTCAGCTGTGCACCGCTTACCGGCGGCTTAACGAAATTGGTACGCGCCCACCCCACTTATCTCAACTAGAAATTAAGGGATTTCGGGTAGATCATGCCAAGTCCATCTATGCGAATATTACACTAGAAAAGGCGGCTCTCTTCTCGTCACTGGATGTCTATCACTCGAAGTTGGTTGTTCGCGAAGAAGAGCTCGAGGCATTGACGAAGGTGCCGTCTCATGAATAAACGGACGAGCGGCGTTCAGTAGATAAAGATTGTTTTTAGGCACTAGGGTCAATTGCTGTTTCACTTGGTCAGCACTCAAGTGCCATCGACGACTCCCTGACTAGGTTTCCCGACCGAACGGAGGAAATGATTGCCAAAGTAAGTTCTTCTGACTCAAGTTTCGCAGGGCTTTGGCTAACAGTAGCAGATCCGTGAACAAGCAGCTATTCTACTCAACGCGATCTCAACTAGCTCTCAACTTGCAAATCAAAATGCGTTGGCGAATGTGAGTAAATATTATTTGTCACCGGCTCAGACCGACTATCTCAACAAATTGCTTCCCCTTCTAGCTCGAGCATCACCTGCGTTCGATTATATTGGAGGTATGCGCCACTGCCCTACCGCAGTATTGAATAAATCGTAGGCTGATCTCGTTCCTATAGGCTCAGAACTCATTGTCTTTGACCAGTAAAGACTTAAACGGCGATGTAAATGGGTTGACTAGCTCGTTGGATGCTATCGCTTTATCTTGGAACTCACGATTGGTGGCTTTCAATGTGAGCAAGTATCAAACAAAATTGAGACATAGTGTACTCACGTTTCGTAGAAACGTTTAGACATCATGTGGGATGAGACGTTCGTTCGGAAGTTGGCGCTCGAGGTGGTACGTATTTCCTGCTGCGGTCGTCAGAGCTATGTTTACCATAAATTATAGGCACTCGAAGATTTGAACATCCGCGTGTCTGAGGCGGCAGGCCGAGTGGATGCTCAAATTGCAAGCGCGGAAAGGCTCCAGGTCTGTGTTGAATGCTCAGTACCTGCAGATAATGCTCGCTGATATGAATATATGCGTTCAGGAAATCACTTCCGAGACAGCCGTCTCTATTCGAAGCGCCAACTCCCATATTGCCGATGTTTCCTCCACGCTCTCGCATGAGGTTGAATCCCTTAAATCCGTCACGCGGGAGCTTCAAAGCAACCTCACGCAAATTCCTATTCTGATGCCGAGGCCGGGATTGTTCACCAGTGTTTTGTCCGCTTTATCTTCGGCGATCAGCGGTAGGAGTTTCAATACGTCAAGAACGCATACACTCCTTAACTTTCATCATGCTAGCTTTGGGCGCCCCGGGTTGGCATGTTCAGCTCGCGATGCAGGTTATAGCAGTTGGCGCATCCAGGATCCAACATTCACTGTCGCTAGGCTTGGTGAGTGTTGATACACCAAAGGCCGAGCCCGTGACCAAGTGTTCGCCTTCAGACCTTCGGGTGCACTCTTTTCTTCCTGGTCTCCCAGCTATTTTACTTTTTGTATCGGGTAATTGGCGCACTTTCAAGATGGTGCTTCAAAGATAGAATAGCCTCAAACGACGAGGCAACAAGAAGGTGCGTGCTGCTTATACGGTTTCCGCAATTTGTTTGTTGTTGAATTAACATCCGGCATGCGGTTGTTTCTTAGGTCATCCACAACAACCAAACGGCGTGCATACCGCTCTTCTTTGGCTGGTCGTTCCAGACTATCTTCTGCGCTTCCTCACTTTGAAATCGGATCTCTTTAACTCTTTTCGACTTTACCGTTACCAATATTACTATCATCAAATCAGCGCCGTCATTCCACTTGCTCGGCCTTGCAGAAGTAGGCTATGTATCATAGGTATCCTTGGGATGACGCATGTGTGTCCACACGAATTGCAAGAAGATCGCGAATGAAGCATATACCCCCGATCGTAAGTCGCAACTGAAGGTGTTATTCGATGAATGTAATTCGTAGCTTCCGCGTCGGCATCTATGGGCTCCGAGGCTGGCCAGTATTCCGATGTGAGCTGAGCACTCAACGGAAGGTCACGCGAACTCAGCCGACTGCGGAGGTACACCGCCGATTCTTGTCCGAAGCTCAGAAAAGGGGAGAAGTATGCGGACCGGTAACTCCTCGCGGAGACAAGTTGACATAGCGCTCAGAAATCAAATCAAATATAGATTTACTTCCTGTCATGAGCCCCCTCGGCAACATGGACATTCGAGCAGCCGGCGTCTAAATCTAGGAACGAGTCTACAATTCTTTGCGCAACAATTGGCGTCAAGTGATCAGACTGTGTCTTAAAAAAGCTCGCCAATTAATTTCCGAGTCGGGAACTTGACTCCCGAGGATGTTCGAATGTACCTGGACACGTCGCAGCCAGGGGTCGGGCCGTGCAATTAAAGCGAGCTTGCCTATATTGCGTAGCTGAAACAAAAATGTGGCGCATTTAGCCCAGCTCGCTGGGGCAAATCGGTGTAATAAAGTATACCACCGTCCACACCAGGCGCTTATACGTCAACGGAGCGAGGCAAGCCGATACGGCAGTGGTCAGGCCGGTTAGTGACGAAGAGAAAAATGCTCGGCTCGGAGTATTGGATAGCTGCCCGCAAGGGCTAAATACTATTCTAATCTATTCTAGACAGCTCTAAGCGATCTATCGACCAGGAGCGCTTGAGACACAGCCACAGCCACATATGTACATACAGAGTTTAATGGAGATTTGCTGACAGCTCGCGATCGGCGGCGGGACTTGACACATGTGGAGCGGGTGGATCGTCGGGCTGCATGTCAGAGTGAGCACGAAGACACGGGCCGAGTAAATGTTGGGCATGATCGGAGTAGTCGTACACGGGGGCAGTTTTGCAAAATAATGACATTGGCGCATGTTCTGGACAAAACGCACGGACAGACGAGCATA
>WSTH01001194.1:0-10786 GCA_019616345.1 Ceratobasidium sp. 395
GGTTGGAGCGGGGGGTCTGACTGGGATAAGGGCATGGTGGGGGACTGAGGAGAGGACAGTGCGCGAGCGGAGGGGATATGAGTGGACGCGCCAGGGGCTTGTACCGATCCCCGATCCAGCGCAGTTGGAGAGGTGCTTGGGGGCGAGTGTATCGATCGAATGGGAGACACCGGCTGGGGACTTGGTTTCGGAGAGTCGGAACCGGACGCAGCACATGAGGCGGCCACAGGAGGGGGACTGGGAAGTCGGGTGGGGGGTGAAACGCCAGGTGGAGTGGGGGGAGCGGGTGGAGCGGGCATGGCGACTCTCGCGTCGATCACGATCACGGGCGCGCGAAGCACAGCGCAGTGCAGGTATGGAAAGTGTTAGCGGTCGCAATCGTCGGGGACAGCGTACAGACGGCGGTGGACGCAGAGTTCGACTTTGCTGGCGGCGCCTGATGCCCTCATGGTGGTGTGAACCTCGATCTCCACCCCTCGCGCGTCATCATACCAACAATCGAACACACAAATATCGCCAATTTAATCACACCACCACAGCCGCCCGGTCGTGGGCGTTTGTTCGTCGCTCCCGACAACCCAGCCATCCGTTGCAAGGCCCTGTCAAATTTCCACACATTTTGTCGAGACACGACAAGACAACCGTCTGCCACGTGGTATGACATCATAAACGGTCTCGACCAATGATTTTGATCCTCGCGCCACTCCAGACCACATTTTTGGGTTCCATCAATGCGCCCTGCGCATGGCGCTTGCTTGCCTGCTCCACCCCAAATGAGTTCCATCTTCATTTGATTCTTTATGCAACATGGATTAAAACATGAATGGCAACTAATTTCATACGTATCATCCCGGCAGCTCAGAGGTTCGAAAGCGCAGTCTGCGGCCAGGAGCTATCGGACAAACGGTTGTCAGTCTCATGCGGGGCTGAAACTCGGCGGATACTCACTAGCCAGCGTCCGCTCGCTTGTAGCCGTACTTGGCGATGAATGCCTCCAACTCCTTCGGCCCGCGCGAGCCGTACGGATATGGCTGAGGTCGTGGTGCTGGTCCTTTACGGCCCTCGATCCAGTGCAGAATTGGCGTAAAGATCTTGACACTTTTTAGCCAATCGGAGTGAATTAGTCAACGCATACATACCTTCCATGCTACATCGAGCTCGTCATCGCGCACAAAGTTCGAGTGGTCGCCCTTGAGCGCATCCAAGATCAGCGCCTCGTACGCCTCAGGGATCTTGGTGTCCGTAAAGCGTCTCTTGTATGTCAAATCCATCTCCGTAGGGAGCGCGCGAGTGTACAAGCCAGGCATCTTGGCATTAATCTTCACGTATACTGCCTCCGAGGGTTGGATGCGGAGCACAAGCTCGTTGCGCGAAATGTCCTTGAAGATGCCTTGCGTGACATCCCGGTATTGAATCCTGATCTCCACTTTAGCCTCATTCAACGCTAATCCAAAATGGTTCAGTTAATTGTTGACGATCAGGTGTGGCACTGTCCGAACCTTTCCCTGCTTTGAGTATGAATGGCACTCCTTCCCAACGCGGGTTGTTGATCCACAATGTGAGAGCAGCAAATGTCGGGCACACAGAGTTTTGCGGGACAGTCTCGTCGTCGAGATAACCGGGTTTGCCGTTGGCGGCGACGTATTGGCCAAGTAAAACATCCTCCTGCTTAATCTCCGGGATTGCGCGCAATACTTTGACCTATTCAAACCACGTAAGGCAATTGTATTACTACCAGCGTCTCGACTAACCTTTTCATCTCGGATGTCTTCTGCCGAGAACGACACGGGCCGCTCCATCGTTAGGATAGATAACACCTGCAAAAGGTCTAGCCATGCGATCAGTCATTGCACCAATGAGACTGGGTGCCATAACGTACGATTTTGCTGAATATCACGAATAATGCCAAATTCATCAAAGTAGCCACCTCGTCCTTCAGTACCAAACGGTTCTTTGAACGTAATTTGTACGCTCTTGATCGACTGGCTATTCCATCCTGAGCTGAAGACAACATTGGCAAAGCGGAGGACGAGAATATTCTTGACCATCTCCTTGCCGAGGTAATGATCGATACGGAAAGTCTCGTCCTCTGTCCACTCTTTCTTCAGAGCGGTCATCATCTCTCGGCACGACTCGGAATCCTTTCCAAACGGCTTTTCGACAATAATGCGGTTCGTACCGTTCGGGGAATAGCAGTTTTTACGCAGCCCTTGGGCGACCGGGATGAATACCGACGGAGGAAGAGCCATGTAAAACAGCCGGTTGATCTCTTTGGTCTGATACTTGGACTCAATCTCCTCTAGAGCACTTCGGAGCGCACCATATCCGTCATCGCCGTCGTAGGAACCAGATACGTAGCTCATAATGCTTTTGAACTCTTCTAGCTTCTTTGCGACCTCTGGATCCTCGGCGCCTTTGACATAAGAGACACCACGCTTGTGGAAGTCCTCGGGCGTCATCTTGGTTCGTGCATATCCGACGATGTGCACCCCCTCTGGGAGATAACCGATCTTGTAGAGTCCGAATAACGCCGGAAAGGTCTAGCATGCGCATTCAGTCAACCTGCTGTCTATCCTTGTCCGTGCCTACACTCACCTTTTTCTTGGCGAGATCGCCTGACGCCCCGAGGACTAGTCCGCGCAAGGTTCAAGGTGATCGAGTGAGCGGCTGGATATCTACTAAGGCCTCGAACAAATGATGAACATACCGATGATAATAGTGTTGTTCTTGAGTTCCTGGTGTGACGCCTCCATGGATGGTATGCTGCCGTGTGCACCTTGGGACATGTCGGGCGTATGGGTAGATCGTCTGAGCAATTTATGGTACTGTGAGCCGAAGGTGGCCACAAGCAGGCCAAACAAGATACCGGCAAGGGCCCAGCGAGCAAAGGGCCGCGAAAGGCGGGGCATGCTCACCTGAGGAGATCTTGCACTTGGGGGTTCAGTATGTCGTCGACGGTGAGTGGTAGCTGCTGCTCTGGGGCCGTCAAATCCTGCACGCTTCCCACGCTGGGTGATTATGAACTCCCCCGGCCCGGCGATGATCTCAGTTCACAATCTGAATCCGCTACTTCATCCCGAGGCTCCAACTCAAGAGAGTCGCCTTTGCGAGAAGCTGGGTGACTGGTTACCTCCATATATGCGCTTTGCTCCTTCTTGAATACATAAAAGGTGGCAACCGCTCTTGCTCTATTCATTAGACAAAAGACAACTGCGCTCCGTCTGGACTCTGGACTCCCACGCCGCTCGTTGTGACGGCTAAGCTCGTCATGCGGGGTTAGGTCCCCGTAATAGTTACCTCATCGGGATTATCATAATCTACTTCTTTATCGCCTATACGTTCACGTGACTTAGCCAGCCCGGTGGCGGTAAAACAAAGCTTTTTCCAACTCGCCACATCTACCTCGGATGGTCGGCGCCTCTGCTGCCCCAACTGCCCCGCCGGCGCAGCTGCTCTCTATTGTCGATACCCTTCTCGAAGAGCTAGATTCGCTCGTGTCACCTACTTCGTCCTTGCCCCATGATGTCGTTCGGTCTTCGGCTGGCTCGATCACAGCCCAGTTGCGAGATCACTCGAGGCAGCTAACGACCGTCGTACGGAATGCAAAGAAGCACTCGTCTGATATTCGGGATTCAAAAGACCAGGCTCAGCTTGGTTTGCAAAATTTGCTATATGAACGTCGTCATTTAGAGCGTGAGATTGAGAAATGTAGGCAGTTCAAGTGAGTTTTCGTTGTTCTGTGGTTAGTGTTTAGTGACCGAGAGTAGATAGCTCCATATACCAGGATGTTCCTTTGCAACCTCTGGAAGAATTTATGACGATAGCCCCCGAAGAGGCGCGTACTGAGGAGGTCCTAAAGGACGAGCATCAACTCCTGCTCAGGAGGCTAAACCTCGAACTCTCTGAGCGGATGAGGTACACTTGAATTCTTTCTGTTTGGATCAAAGAACTCAAGGCCTTCCAGGTTGGATGCTCAAAAAAAGCAAATGATCGCCGAGAAGGAGAGGCTCTTGTCCGAGAATAAGAAAGCGGAAAGCGGGTTAGATGCCTTGGTAGTTGAGCTCGATGGGCTGTCCAAGGCATGTCCGATATTTTTTCTCGAGCACTTCATATCTAATAGACTCTCTAGATTGCTGTCGAACTACAAGCTAAAATGGCGGCGTTAGAATTGCCGTAGTGTGCTGGATCACTTTACTGGGCTCTAATAGTTTATGTTTGGCTTATAACTTTGTTCAGACATATTTACAGACCAGGATACATACTGCCGAGAACGTATACAATTTCGCGGTACCCAAGGACGGCGATTATGCTCGCGAAGAGACCAGTGAAATGAGTGGTGGGGGAGGGGGGAGATGCCATGTCGGAGAAAGATGCGGATGATATGCAAAGAACGGGTATAACCACAACGCGAAGCAAAGTTTAGACTGAAATCCTTAAACTTCAATCTCACCAGCCGCCTCGTCTTCGCTAAGACTACCAACGCTGCTCATTTCGGCATCTTCATCATTGTCTTCCTCTTCCTCCTCGGCAGCGGCTGCTGCAGCCTCCTTGGACGCGTAGCGCTTCACATAATCTGGTGAAGCTATGTTAGTCAGGAATACCAAGACCACGAATGGTCACGCACCTCGGACCTTGGCCTCGTAGCTCTTGGGTTCCCTCATAAGCAGTGCTGCGGCCTCGCCATTCAGTGGGTCGCTGGGGTTGGGATACCTGAGCAATTGGGGAAGGAAAGACTCGAAGATGTTGATCATGTCTACCTCCTGTCGTTAGCTCGGCCCTAGATAAGTGTCACTGGCTGCTTACCGAACATAGGGGACCATGTCTGATTAATGACATCGAGGCAGACCGAGCCACTTCTGATACGGCGGTAAATCGCGAAATCTCCACCTGCATATCGAGGTCACTTACAGTTCATCAATGTTTGGGTGGAAAATCTTGTTCATGAATCCAATACTTGGACTCTTGTATGGGTACTGGTCGGGCAATTCAACGTGAATCTTCCACACACCCCCGGCGAAGGCGGCTAAGATGAAGAAGTTAGACGAGCCACACGAGGCAAGGCGTAATAGTACATACTTTCTTCGGGGCCGTGGAACATAACATAGAATTCCTGCATGCTGTCATTGACGAGGTTGACCTCATAGTCTGACATTAACCTGGAGACGGCGTTAGGACAAGGGCAGAGTGGGAAACAAGGCGCCTACATCTTCATTACGTCTGTCTCGATGCGACGCTTGGGAGAGGTGTGGGTAGACGAGAAGCCGGGTAGCGTTAGCTGGGTGGCAATCGAAATGTTCGAACTGCACTTATCATCTTGTAGCTTGGATGGGTAGAAGCGGTGAACAAGGAAGAGGCCGAGGCTCAGTTAGTGATCTTCAGCAAAGCGGCTAAATCAGCGTCTGAGCTGCTGGATCGATAACGATACTCACAGGGACAATGGTAGGAGTGGAGCAAGAGACGAGAAAGGGGGGTTGACCGGTGGACGTTCGCTTTACAAAGTCAGGTATTTGGCTGCGATATCACCGAGGACATGCCTCAGCCTAGTTCACGTGACACGGTATTCTCGTCCCGAACGTTCCGAACTGCGTTCCCAGTGCCCAAAGTCCTAACCGATCACCCGAGGCAGGCCAAGCAGATAGAGTAGCCACACGATACATCATAATATTAACCAATGTAAACAAAAGTGTTCCGGTATCTCATGTACACTGTCCAAACTGCTCGTAATTCCGTTTAATAGTAATACTCTTCATAGACGCAGTATGAACCACGGCAGCGCCTGGGGAAAGCGCCGAACTCTGACTCTCGGTCACGATCATAGTCGCGGTGCTGTGAGCCCCGCTTTGCTACCGAAGAGTGTGCCGGGACGGGAGCTGTTGCACCAATGCCGAGTACCCTGAAGGCAATCGCGAAGGCTAACACAAAGTTAGATTAATATAGGGCGCGATAGGAGGTACGGCAATCAACGCACTGAGCCAGAGTAGAAAGAACATTCCGATCATCTTCAGTTCGCTCCGTCCCTGTCCTCTAGTTAGTTCGCCATCGTGGCGACGATCATTTGTAACACTATAGGGGTTCGAGAGATTAGATTAGAATATAATCGTGGGAGAGTAGGGAGTAAACATACATGTACGCTAAGGCAGCACATGCTCCTAATGCTAGCACAATTTGGAGGATCCCAATTGGGCCTATCATGCAAACCACAATTAGTAGGAGGCTCTTACGGGATCTTCGAGCTGGCAAAAGTACCTCGAAGTCCGGGTAACACAAAGAGTGCCAGCTGTATTGCGACAGCGGACGATATGCCTGAAACATGTGGTTAGAGTGGGCTTATTGGTGAAGTACTTAACCCACCCATGGTCGTCCATTTAACTAGTTCTTCATAACGCATTCTTGACTGATTGCCTCGAGCAACGTCTCTGGGATCAGGCGTTGGTAGTCGTATTGGTGACCCCACTCGCGATTGAGAAGAGCTAGAACTTGAAGCGCGAGAGGAAGGACGTGGTTCGGCCAGTGTGAGATATTGGAGAAAACTAGGCTACAAGAAAAGTCAAGAAACCTAGTGGGTCAAGAAAAATACGTGGGGGTTAACGTGGTCGGTGCTGGAGGCACGTTTTGAGCTGCGGCGCTCTTCTTTGCCTTATTGTATCGCGCCAACGAGGCAGACATGTGTTCACATAAGAAGATACCTCAAGGGGCATACACGTGTTCCACAAATAAACAATGCACCTGTCGTCACGTGGAATTGGGAGCGCGTCATGCGTGTAAGAGGGTGTAAGCAGCTGCTCTATTAACTTGGATGCTAAGCAATCTGTAGAACAGCTAACACTAGATAGTCTAATACAAGGAAATCTGAGGGTACAATCATACAGATGTAACGCTCCCCGGGACTTGTGTGACCTGCCCATTGTGGATAATAACAGAGTGACCTGGTTGCTGTAAATAAGGCTGGTGAGTAAAGGAGACTGCAATGGGAGTAGCTGGGTGTACGTACTTGTTGGATAACCTGATATGGCACGTTAGTGTTACAGTACGTAGAGGAAGAGTACTGTTGCATACCTGATGCTGAGCAGGAGCGCTGTTGCTGCCGGGGTAGTATATAAAAGTGTGGCTACCCTTCCCGCTGCCACTGCCGCTCCCGCTGTTGCTGGGAGCAGGAGGTGGAGGAAGGTATTCAGCAGGCGCAGGAGGCTTGGGGAGTTCCTTCTCTTGGAACAACTCAATATCGGACATCGAATTCTGCCAGATATCACGTTCTCCTCGAGCATATAGCTTGAGAGCAACTGTTAGGAGTCCTATCAGAGCCAGAATCACTGAAACATAGCAATTATTAGTTGACAGGCTTCAGGTAATGCTTGTTTCAACTCACAGAACACGAAGTTGGTCCAAGAAAAGGCCAAGACGGTCTGAAGCATGAAATAAATGAGTTTTGTCATGAATTAACCAGACATATAGCTACAAACCTTCATTTGTCGACAGTAATTCTCTGCAGAAACTGATAAACTCAAAAGAATAAGGTGAAGAGCACTGGGTAGAAAGTGCCGCAGTACATACATGTGGTATCGTTTTTGGCCGGTATAGTTTGTCCTTTGAGAGAGTAACAAAACTGTTGTCTAGTACAAGCAGCTTAGAATTAACTTTTTACTTGAAGACAAGTGCGAACATACCCTACAACGTCTTGAGAATATGCTCCCATGGTGAGCCAAAGGGCTGTTTCGAAGACAACTTTAACCTGTTTTCTATGTACTCATTTGTTCAACATAACTCACCGACAAGAATAAACAGCACAATGACATCAATTCGGGGTTGGGAGCGAATTGCTAGTAAGATGAACACGACGATCGTAAGAGCGGAAACAACCTGAAACACGAATCAGATTCCGCTCAGCGAAATACTTCCGCTTATGGACTTACCAGCGAGAAGAGGAGGAAATCGTCTTGGAGTATGTTAGCATGAGAGATACAGTCTGCAGGATTGCATACTCACGAAGTCCAGTTGACAAGAAGTGTGTAGCGAGATTGGCGCTACGTGATCATGAGAGTAAGCTGCAGCGAGCGATTTAGGAACTAAAACCAAGCTCACCAGATCCCAAGTACGACCCCAGCGCCGGCGAACACAAGGGCTACACGCCAAATGTTTATTGCCGCCAATCATGAACCACAGATTACACCTACCAAATAGGCCCAAGCGAATTATCATAAATAGATGACCCATTGACGTCGTGATCAGCAGCTTGCAGATTTCGTGAACGGAGGTTGTGGCGAGAGACTCGAGATATGATCGTTATAGTCCGAACAGACGCGTGCAGCAATAGAGGGCCTGTGATTGTCGATGCCTCGTTGAAGTCACCTGTTTACGAAGGCGAGACTCGGCTCGGCCAGGCTGTGAGCGTAAACCTTGAAACTTGGGGTGGCCCCTGCAATGGTCATAGAACCCTGAGTAAATAAGCCGTCTCAAAAACACAACAAACATCTTCACTGCATAACATCTAATTCGTCAATTCGTTAGATACATAAAGCCTGCATGATACAGGGTGTCTTTAAACATGATGTGAGCAAAAATATCTTATAGGCACATGAACCCGAAATTGGCCGCAATAAATACCCTCATCGCCAAATGAAATACATATCATGGTGTACAAGTTCAACGTTTGCGTTGTGTGTCCGTCGTAGCCGACCGCGAAGGAGCCGCTGCTGTCGGCGCCACAGTGCGTGATCGAGATGTACTCCCAGTACCCGCGCGAGATAGGTTACCGGCGTCAGCTCGAGGAGTTCCGTTGGTCCCAGTTCGTGTAGCGCCAGACCCCGTTCGTCTTGGTGCGCCGGGATCCCTTGGTCGCCCGCTTGCCGTTGTGGATTTAGAAGCATCACGAGAAAGGGCAGCCGCGCGAGGAGGAGCAGTTGCAGCGGGTGCAGGCCGACCAGAAGACGTGCTTTGCTTGGAGCCGGTCCGACCGACCGTGGCAGCTCCATAACGAGTAGTACCAGGCTCCGGAGGAGGGATCCACACCATGCGTCTAGAGACTTTAGGTTACAACCTGAAAGCACGTAATCATGGAGATACGACTCACGATTCACCAGGAGCTAGCTGAGCCAAATCTGCGGCAAGCAAAGGTTGTTGCGAAGGACGAGATACATGACCAGGCCGCGTTGCAGCTCGGCGGGGAGTAGCTGTGACCGGAGGAGGTAGAGTAGTATACCTGTCTGGCTCCTGTTTCTGCTCTTGCTGCCCTTGTTGTCCTTGCTGTCCCTGCTTGACCGCGCCAAAAGCAAACCAGGGGAACGTTGGAACCTGCGCAAAATATACGTAAGATGAATGCCACGTTCCGATTACAAAAATACTCACTCGGGCGGTCCAAACTTGCCTACGGCCGGCGAGGTGGTGCCGAATGCACAGGATTAACAGGAAAGTACAGAGTCCAAGGAGTAATATCCCATTAAAAAAGGCAAGCGCCTAAGACGAATAGTAGGTTAGTTGCGATGGTGGTCAGGGTGAGCTATTCCAACATACCTTGACTGTCCGGTACTGAGCGAGCAAGTCTTGAGCGGGATCTGCCCAAGAATTATGTCAAAAAATGCTCTAATTTAACAACGTTTATGCGCACCCCACTCTTCGCCCATGCCATCATCAGTGCATTCGACTTCGATATCTGCCAAAGTTCCGGTGGAGGTGTACAAGCCAAGAGCTGGAGCGCTTCTTAGTCGCTTGGCGCTTTCGGAGTAAAGGACGAGACAAACCAAACCACATGAATCCCAGCAGCCCCACGAAGAGTAGTTCGGATCGTACTTGTGAAGCGACGTATGGTTTGCGAGCGCGGCCCAGCCAAATGCTATAACGGGAGAAAATCAGTACGGGTTGTTTTAATAATAAGACACAATTGGTACTAACAGAGTGCCCAAGATACCAAAAGTCATTATGGAAACAATTATTCCAAAAGGAATGAAGCTCGCTGTTCGTGATAATCAGTCTAAAGCATAGAGGGGGATCGCCGCGAAGACCTACTGAGTTCACTAGGTATCACAAGCTGTTGGAAATGAATTAAGAGTGCAAAAACGATTAACGTCCACAGCATCACAAAGGCTAGGCAAAATATGAGCTGCGACGAAGATCGAGCATATACTCTCACGTACCAAAAATGCCAATGCGTACGGCATTGACTGTGATTGAGATTGCCATCGCTCGATGACCAGATCGACAAGAAAAATCGTAGCAGGAAAACAACTAGAGTAGAAGAATTGAGACAATTGTACTTTGCACAGAATTTGTGGAGTGTGATCGTCGAGTACTGGACTCCGCCAGCTGAATTTACGCGTGTCGGGCGGACGTGAACACGCTCTGCAAGCAAGGCCCAGTGCGATGTAGTGATGGCCGTGGAGGGGAGAAAACCACGGGGCGGGCCACGAGATCTCAGGCGTGTTATATGAAACTTCCATTTGGGGGCCAGACTCGGAACAAATATGTAGAATAGTGGAGCGGAAGTGTACATTTTGCACAAATAAGGAGGGCTGGGGTTCGCTAACTGATGAACGATTACTTACACGAGGCAACCACGAGGCAATCCGGCATTCCCACGCAAAACAGTAAATATTAGTCATCTATTTTGATTACATGTATTTGTCTAGTTTGTCAAGCAATTTCAGCTCGAAGTTGCTGTCCATATTCCACATACTCGTCCAAGCACTCGGGATTCCGCAATGTAGAAAGGTTGATGGTTGTCTTTGGTGCACCGTTGATAATCTTCTTGACCGGGACTTCCACCCTGGAAAACACTACATCAGCTCATATCGCA
>WSTH01001195.1:0-14088 GCA_019616345.1 Ceratobasidium sp. 395
CTGCAAGAGTCGCCCGATTCGGCTGTGATTTTTCAGATCAGGCACTTCATGCGCAAACTGTACCGGATCCAGGTTGAAATCTCGGTCCGACCAGAGATATTCGCGTATGGGCTATCGCTCGCGCACCTACACCGACAGCTAGCAATGCAACACCAAACAAAACCTGTTACCCGTCGAAAGCCCCAGTTTGTGTTCAAAACCGAGATGGATCCCAAGGGGCTGGATGGTTCGCGCTGTTTGTGCAGCGGGGTACGGAACAATCCTTGGAGGTTGACCTGCAGCAAGTGTCAGTCGTCATATCACGAAGACTGCATTGCAGTTTTAAGTGCAGAGCAGGTGCATAAACCGTTTGTGTGCCCGTTATGCTTGCTGAAAGAGGGCAAGAGCTATGAGCTTGCAGACCTGTTGGTCACGTACCACAGTGAGTTTCAATTTTGATTATCTGAGAGAGGAAACCAACTCCGGTGTAGGCGATGATCGAAAGGAGAACGCCAAATATGTGGACGTTCAGGCGTGCTTGGACAAATATAGCTGGGGAGTGATTCGTTTCACCCCGCCGCCCCCCGTCCGCGAGAGGATTCCCGTCGAGCTGTTCCTGTTCATCCCCGGCACGAACCTGAACGTGAAAGAGCCTGAGTCTTATCCTAAATCAGTCCAAGAGTAGTATGAGTAGATCTGTCCAGTAGATGGATGTGTGGGGTTGGATAGTGGCTTATTGAGACTCGGCTGCAGTAGTGTAGGGGCGGGAGACTTCGCTTCGTCAATGGTATCAATAGATAACAAAAGAGTGCGTTGGGCGACTACCTCTGACGATCTGCCCACTTTTAATTGACACAGATGTATATGTATATAATTACTATGGTTGCCTTGGTGGAGCTGAAAGCTGGACAATTGATTAATTTATGTTGGTTGTGGATATACGGTCACTACACGTAACTTATCCGATGTGTTTTGCTCGTACTCTGATCTCTAGTTGGCGTTATGGTTTAGAGTTTCTCTGGCGTATCAAGTAGTGAATATATGCGTCTAAATAAGTGCACGTGACCATATCTAAATGGAACTGAAGACCTTCGGTTGGAGTCTGGGTTATGGTAAACGCAACTGGCGAGAACCAATTTTCGGAACCATTCAGCAGCTACATGAAGATCGTATATGTCTAATGGCAATGAATTATAACTTGTATTTAGTTGTTTCTGATACAAACAGAGCTGACTCTTCGACGGAGCTCATATCCAACCCATCGTCATTTCGTCCACCCAAGAGTCGTAATCCAAGACACAAGCCGAGATATACTAGGATGAGTATGTCCTGGTTTTGATGACTATGTAAAGGATTGAAGAACGAGTGATTACTACGGCATATATCACGTTAAACCCCAGGAAACACCAACAAAGAGATATAGAACAAATAAATCACCGATATCAAGTCCATCCACCAAATAAGAGAAACAGCAGCCAATCACGGTCCAGATTTTTGAGGTTCTTGTGTCGCAATCATGGGTCTGTCGACGAGCGAGGGTGGTCTAGAGGTAGTATATGTCGAAGTAGGCACGTCGTCCCATTTTTCAGCCGCCAGAGTCGTCTCGCTCTGCAGCCGGAACATCACGGGCGTACTCATCGTCGAGTTAACATTCCTAACCCCTCCACGAGCAGACACAGGCAGCACCGACGGCTGAGACTTTGGCTGAATCCTAAACACCAGTCGTTGGACCCATCGCCAGGCTTTACTGTATTCTACTCTTGCCTCTCGACTGAACCCAAAGAACGCGAAAAATATCACGCTCGCAATCGGACCGATGTACCATATGATCCAGATTCGGCCCCAGAAGGAATCAGGAGTGAGGATCTTGGGGAATTGGCCGATACGGTGCCAGTTGGAGTGGACGTGCTCCCAGGAGATCCATGGGCTGAGGCCGCCGTCTTCGACGGTGACAGCGAGGACGTAGATGGTCATTGTGGTTGCAAAGAGCATTTCGGTTACGGAGAGTGCGACGAGGCGGAGGTAGTATCCTGTGGTGAGGCTGGACTGTTTTGATTGGAGGTCCTTTTGGAAATCAGCCCGGCGACGGAGGAACCGTAGGAGTGCGAGGCCTAGGCTGATTATGAGCAAAAGCTAAAGCAAAGCGGAGTGAGATATGTACCGGCGTAGGCGAATGTCCCGAGGGATAGAATTATCGGAGGTAAATATACAATAAAGAGTGCCGCAACCGAGACATATGTAGTCTTTCGCGCAAGGTTGATTAGTAGAAATAAAGCCTCTTCAAAGAATCTACTTACGGGATTACAGCCAATGTCTTCGAGAATGTCGAATCGATGACCTTGGACGATGTAGTCTGTCGGGCGGATTATTTTTTGGTTCATAAATGGTCAACGAAGGTGCTTACGAAGTATCATCGCGATGATGGGGAGTCCGACGGTCATCAAGAGCTCAAAAATCATGCGACGACGCCTGTCCGAGGCATTGGAGATGCCGTGTCGGGGCCCGGCGATACCAGCGAGGTATCGGCAGATACAGAGCGTCGAGGCGGGGAGTGCGACGTTGGCGCCGATGACAATTTTTGAGGCTAAAAAACGATAAGTACGAATCAATTTGCCGTGGTAGAAGACTCACTGATGTCGCACCACACGGGGTACTTTACGACGACGGTGTTAGCCCAGACGATGGCGTTGATGCCGCGGGAGATGTTAACGAGAGTGAGCCAGGCAATGAAAGATATCATAGCAACATTACGGGCCCTCCAGAACCAGGAGAGGGGGATGAGTACGAGGACCGTGCAGACAAATGAGATCACGGGAAGCTCGGCTCTCATGGTAGAGGAGCGAGATGTTGATGGGAAGGCGTGGCTCGTTTCTGCACTGATATATCAGAACGCGCAAGTCCACGAGACAAAGGCGCGCGCCGGTGTTGGTAGTTACCCGTTTTAGCGCGACGGACACGGGAATGATGCACACGGAAGTCATCCGAAAGCTCCAGTCTTGGCAGGCGCTTATCAACACAAAGCTAATCCCTTTGATGCCCAATATGGCAAGAGGAATGGCGATTAGTAACCCGTTGACAGGGAGCGCCACTGATGCGTTGCTCCTTAGTGGCCAACCCCTATATTCAAGTAGCTCGATTCTAGACGGGATGCTAATTTCGCGCGAGGACGGCTGGTCATCGACTGATCATTCGGCCATGTGTGTTCGAGCTTACACCCAAGGCGCAGTCGGAAGCGAGTAGGGTGTCAGTTTTTGCGCAATCCAAAGATAGAGAATTAGACCAGCTATTCCTGGCTGCGTAGTGGGGTCCCAGGCTTGCAGGACATCTTTGACGAACTCGACCCGGTGCGGATGAAAAAACACAAGTCTCGGAGAAATGTTGAAGGGCACCTGGGACCTCTGAGAGAGAAGGGGTCGTCGATCGGCGATGCGAACCGGACGGCCGTTGCTACGCTTGGAGAATTTTCTCCGTGGTCGAAGAGCTCCGTGCGCTCTGAATCGGGGCGTAGATGTAGGAGAAAACGCGTGAGCAGATTGTGACCGGCTTATTTAAGGTGAGGGGCACGACTGTGATAGGTGAGCTTCAGATGATACGGGACGAGGGCAAGGCCGTATTTTGGGTATTTTAGACACCCTAGTTTAACGAAGATACGGTGCGGCGGTTGGCGGTACATGATGGGTCGGTCAAAGTACACGTGCTCTTCATGTGTGTGGGATGACAAATCTACACAAGACCACATGATGTACATTTACTTATCCGCCGAGTTCAGAGCTCTTTCCAACACTCCCCACGCTTGATTCTCTGCCTCGTATACCATATCCAACAGATCTTGATCCGGTAGATATCACAGACCGGAATCAACCACCCCGAGCTGTGTGACCTACAACTTATCGGCGATACGTAGCTAACATAGCTGACTGTGAGTCTCAACTCGATTCCTCGAATTTACATCAATTATCTCATTGACATCGATTAGTGCCTAATTAATTTCTACTCAAGCGGACATCAGCTGCACGGGAAGTCTAGTATGGTGAGTTTTCAATTGGTTGCGTGTCGCCCTAGCCTACTGCGAGGTACTTAACCTGAACGTATAGTCTCTCCCCGAGCCCTCAGACATAATCAGTAGCTCAATGGTCGGTGTAAAGTTTGTGATCGGGATTCCGCTTATGAAACCCTGCACGAATTTCTAGCCTATTGAGGAAATAATCGAGCGTCTGGTGTATCACGGATGTCCAAACATCTCAAGTCGCTTAGACATGGACCGCTGTAGCAAGAATCCTCTCTCCCAGGGTGGACTTGGCGACGTATATGAGGGGACTATGCTGGACGGAACAAAGGTGGCATTGAAATGCCTCCGTATATACGCCAATGAGAACGAGGCAAGCACCAAAGCATTGAAGGTACGTGTTCCCCTGATTACAAAAACGACAATCCTGCTAAAGTGTCTACGCCAATAGTACGCTGCGCGCGAGCTTCACACATGGTCCAAATGCCGGCACCCAAACATCGTAGAGCTGCTAGGCTTGGCTGAGTTTCGTGGGCAGATTGTAATGGTGTCTCCATGGATGAAAAATGGGAGCATAAATCGTTTAAATATCAATCACACTATTGATTGTTGCCGTCTGGTGAGTCATCGTGGCTTGCACCATAAAGGCTATTAATCGACATATGGATTTGCAGAGCTTCGAAGTCGCTAGCGGCTTGGCTTATCTTCATGAGATAGATATCGTAAGCCAGGTGCCCCTCTAGAGATTAAGGTCACTGCCATAATTACTGCAATTCCAGATTCACGGAGACCTCAAAGGGGTACGTAATCTTCCGAGCTGTTATGGCATTCATCTCCTTAGCCGAGGCTGAAGCGTTTATTTGGGTAGGCAAATATCATGTTATCTAACGACAGCAACGCTCAACTCACAGACTTTGGCAACGCTGTTTTGGCGAACAGTGGCCTTGCCTTTACGGAGAGTAGTTCTCAGTCTAACCTTTCGTCACGATGGGCGGTCTGTACAATATACAGCATACATGTTGGTTAGATACTCAAGTAACGCTTTGCAGGCTCCAGAACAATTGATTGATAAGGTCGTGTATAGCCGTGAAGCTGATATTTACTCGCTTGGAATGGTATGTAAACTAGCTTAAATATACAGTTTTTTCTCACTGACCAAACGACAAAGACTATCCTGGTATGTCTTTCGAACAAGGATAGAGGTTCAACTCGAACACTCAGCAATCCTTCTACGATCAGGAAATCGTCTCACGAGAGCCGCCATACGCTGAAATAAAATCGGAAACGGCTGTACTTATGGCTATTTTGATGCGGGAGCTTCCAAAGCGACCCGAAAGTACGATCCCTACAAACAGCAATCAAGGCAATGAGTTATGGTCTTTGCTCGAGAAATGCTGGAACCGGGACCCTAAGGAGCGTCCAAGAGCTCCGTTTGTTGTCGAGGCGGTAAGTTGATTTCAGCCATCAGTTCTCACTGCCACTTTCTATAAGCTCTTTAGATTGGAGAAATCAAGCCCGAAGGCCTGCTGGTTAGCCATAAATCTGACATTGTGGCCTCACACCAGACTGGCTCTCTAGCCCCCGAAACAGGTGTCGAGGTACTTCCACAAATACTACTAAACACAGGAGTAAACACAGCAAAAACAGTATCAAGTACCTTAGAGGACGAGCGGGCATCCCGGGGACAGCAACAGTCTAGGCTGGAGAGTAAGGGTATGAGAGCGCGCTACTTCCACATGTCTTGCGTTAACGCAGCACGTAACCCACAGACCAATCTATCTCCCCCACAGTCAACCCGAATACTTCTGGACGGACCCAGGTGCAAATAAAAACAGCACAAGAGTCACAGGAGTTCGGCGAGGAAGTACATGTACCAACGTTTGAAACGGTACACTTGGATTACAGCCTTACTGGTGGTAAAGTAACTGTTACTCTCAAGTGGCTTGTTTTGATTGGTGTAGTTACAGAGATAGACGAGCTTGAACCGGTAGAACATGCGAGGTACAACCCTGGTCAAGCGTGCATGTCTGGCACTCGAGCAGCCTTGATCGACAATATTATCAGCTGGGCGCAGAACGATACTGCGCAGAAGCGCATTTACTGGATATATGGTTTTGCTGGTCTTGGAAAAACCTCCGTTGCTGCCTCTGTGTGTCGACAACTTGATGGGCAGAACATGCTTGCTGCAAGTTTTCTATGTAAACGAGATGACCCGGACTTACGCAACCCTCTGCGTATATTCAACACAATCGTACATGGACTAGCGACTTGTTACAAACCTTACGGACTGGCCGTCGCTAGAGCAATTCGAGGCGATGTTCAATTGTGTTCATCTCATATTCCACGACGTTACATAGGGCTAGTGAAAAAACCTGTGCAGAGCCTCCTAGACACTGGTCCAGCTAGTATATACACGGTTGTCGTCGATGCGCTAGACGAATGCGAAGGGAGCGATACACGAGCGTCATTGTTTTCCTACCTTCGGAATATGAGTCAGCTCATGCCATGGCTGAAGCTGATCGTGATAAGCCGCCCCGACAAGGATATCGAGGCTGTATTTGGACGAAACAACGACCTGGTGATATCGCATGACTTGTATGAAGACGGAGCGTCGAAAGATATAGATATTTTTGCACGCAATCGGATGGCCAACGTTCCAGCATTCGAAGGTCGAGGTGCCTGGCTTGAGAGAGTAACACAAAAACTCGTAGAACGAGCAAATGGATTATTCATATGGATCGCCGTGGCTTGCAAATTTGTCGAGGACGACATAGAGGCAGAACGGCGACTGGAGGAAGTACTAAGGAATACCACGTCTACTGTAGGCTTGCATCCTCTCGCTGGGCTACGTGAGCTGTATAGGCATATCGTAGAAAATAGCACAACTGGCGACGGTGAAGTAGATCGACAGATAGTGCGACAATGTCTTGGTGCGATCGTCTGTAACTCGCGACGTGCCCCTCTGTCTGTGCTAAGCCTCAAAGCATTGATGTCTGAGGAATTGGATGGTGACGCGCTTGGATTTGTCGTCAAAGCTCTTAGCTCTGTGCTTTACGAAGACGGTGGTATCGGCGGCCCTATACGCATATATCATTCATCATTCGAGGATTACCTTGTCTCGCATTCTGAGGTATTTCGTGTCAACTTAGTGGAGATGGATGTTACATTCGCGAAGTGTTGCTTGAGCACCATGCTTCGCGGGCTACGTTTCAACATCTGTGACCTGGAAACATCACACATGCTTAATCACGAAGTGCCCAACCTAAAAACGCGGGTACGGGATGCGATTGGTGACCACCTTCAATACAGCTGCATATATTGGTCAAGCCATCTGAACCAGAACCAGACGGGAATAGAGGAGATACTAGAATTTTTTTTATCTGGAGTAAACCTCCTGTACTGGATTGAAGTGCTGAGCCTTCTTGGCAAGCTTGACATAGGGCTGTCGAGCATGCTCTCAGTGTCAAACATCACCTCCGTAAGTAGTCTTGGCTATATATGTTCCCGGGAAAGTCGTCGAGCGTATTTGCATAGGGCTCTTTCGCAGATTTTTCTAACGATGCACACCGATTCATCCAAACGTTCTACGACGTGATCTCAGATAGCGTGCCTCACCTGTATCTATCTGCTCTGGCGTTCGCACCAGTAAACTCAGATATATCACGACGAATGCGACCTCACTTCCCTAACCTACCAACTATACCGCCTGGCGGAGGCGAGCAATGGTCGGCGTGTTTGCAAACAATACCAATTTCTGATTCTGCTAACGCCCTCAAACTTACACCCAATGAATCCCATATTATATCAGGGCACAAAGACGGTACAATACAAGTATGGGACGCGGACACAGGCGCTGCAGTAGTGGAGCCACTGCAAGGCCATTCAGCCGAGGTGCTCGCTATCACGATCAGCTCCGACAACCAGCTCGTTGCATCGGGCTCTGCGGACATGACTGTTAAGGTATGGGATATAAAAACACGCTCTCAAATGCTGGTGTTAAGAGGCCACCAATACGGAGTATGCGCAGTCGCATTCTCCTCAAATGATCGTCTCATCGCCTCAGGATCCCCAGAGGGAGAAGTGAAAGTCTGGAGCCTTCAAGATGATGGTACACTCGTGCTTGATGTCTGTGTGGGAGAGGGACGCCTTGAGCACGTTCAGTTCTGGCATCAATCCCTCTATGTCTTTTCTGGGCCAGAATTAATCATCGACGTATGGGATGGAGACATAAGCCCTGATGCGACCCTCCAAACTATCCCTAGCCCCGAGGAGTGGTGGGATCCATTTGCTACGGGCCTTTATAAGGATCACTGCCTTATTGCGTGCTCGACTGGTTCAGCTATAGGTGTTTGGGACTGTGTCGCAGGGGTCGAAGTCTGTAAAATGCACAGCACCTATTTCGCCGCGGGCGTAACATCAGGGGCGTTTTCATCTGACAGCCGCTATCTCGTCTCGTCTTTCATCGACAACACGATCCAGGTCTGGGATGTGCGTACAGGAGAGCTAGTGGGCAATGAGTTACATCATCACTCGCCTATTCGCGCCGTCGTGTTTTCCCCTCGTCATCATCGTATCATCTCGGTCTCCAGCGATCGCATCCTACGAGTATGGAACAATGATCAACAACTTGCTAATACGTCGGATCAGTATTACCATACCTCCTATCGAGTGTCTTCAGTCGCGTGGTCTCCTAAGGGAGATTGCTTCGTCTCTAGCCATGCCGCATTTTCGAAACCTATCAATGATACTTGCCTGTTTCGAGTCTGGGATGCTTATACGGGTGCCTTGATTCTTGCACCACAACTAAATCCCACCGCGGAGGTATTATCTGTTGCGTTCTCTCCCGATGGTTCTTTGATCGCTGCTGGGTTGGACAACGGACAACTGATGGTCTGCGATGCAGAGTCTGGGTCTATTTTACACGTACTCGAAAGCTTTATGGACCGTAGCCAGCTCGTAGGGTTTTGGCAGGGCAAGCGCCTCGTGATCTACTCGTGCTGCGACGGATCTCTACGCGCTTGGGATTTGAGTACAGGCGCCCTCGTGCGCGACCTTACAAGTAACTCTAAGAATACACCGTGGTGCATAGCAATTGCCCCAAACGCGAAGATCTCAGCAATGTCTACTGGCGATACAGTTGAAGTCAAAGATGCGGAAACGGGCACGCCAGTACTGGATCTGCACAACTCAGAACGTGTTACTTGCCTGGCGTTTTCCCCTGACAGTCGCTATATCGCTGCAGGGTCTATGGACACGAACGTAAAGATTTGGGAGGCTCGGGCAGGTATTCAAATCGTTGGGCCATTACGCGGCCATACCCGGTCTGTCGTTTCGGTCGCATTTTCTCACCACGGTCAATTTGTTGCTTCGGGCTCCGAGGACTGCGCTATACGAATTTGGGACTCGGCGACAGGCGCTCTTGTATATGAACCTCTGCTAGGTCACTCGGATCCAGTGCTTTCCGTTGCATTCTCGTATGATGACTATTGTATCCTATCACACTCCGCGCCATCCCAAGGTGACCATAGTATACGCATATGGGATCTAGATGCATACGCTCAGGAGAACCATTCGATGTCTCTGATTACTCCGACTAGTGCGTTCCATGCTGTTTTAATGACCTGCCTGGATCTAAGATTTTGTTATGTAGATCCTGTTTTGAAGAGTCCTGAAGCTCCGGTTTCCCTACTTGCTCGCCATATATCCTCAGGAGGTTGGGTCACCACAGCAAATGGGGAGTATTTGTTATGGTTGCCGGTTGAGTTTCGGCAGGTCGACGATTCGTCTCTTTGCATATCGCCCGAATCAACTCGTCTTGGGACCGTAATTGATATGAGACAATTCGTACATGGTACATCCTGGACGTCCGTTATCGGCCCGGCGATTGAAGTTGATACGACCATCTAGCATAATCAGCAAAACGTACCTCACGATGTAACGATGAGCTTAGAAATCTTATTTGCGGTGAACGGCAGTATTTCAGTGTATGCTGATGCTAGGAGCTAATAATTATGCTAAAAATTAAATCCATTGATAGTTTCATTGATATATGCGCGCATATATCTCGTCAATAGTGGCCCAACAGCCACACGTGTCTATTTGTTCTGGGGAGCCGAGATCCCACAGCCTTTGGTTTCGTTCCAGCATCGATGAGAGTCTATGAGTTCTTTTGCCAGTACCAATAAGCAAGGATTTTAACGATCAACGACAACTAGCTCTCGTATTTCAACACACAATCGCAAAATCATGCCGGAGTCGTCGGCGCGCACCCAGCATACACAAAATTGATTGTGGCTTAGGTCAACTTGAATGGCCAATTATGCAGCTCCTGGCCAGTGTTACGCGCATCTGTTTGTTGGGCTGATGACAATTCACACGTTCCGGGTACTCATTACAACTATAAGGCTACAGTACGTTCTACACACAATCACTTGTCTTGGATAGGAACATCAGATCCCGTCGCGCTCTTGTACCCCGAACGAATCGCGTCACTGATTTGTTCATCTTTGGCCTGTTCGAGGGCGGACTCATTGGATTGGTCTCCTCCGCCCATCCGTTCTTGCACAAAATCGACACCTGCAGCATAAAACTTGGTCAGCTCCTAAGTGTTTGGGCGGGCGGGCGGGTGTTGGGCAAGACGGAGTCGATTCATGGGACAGGGATGTTGAAGACGAACCTTTGTCGAGCATATCTAGAGGATGCGTTCTGTCAATAATGGCGCAGCGACTACGCAGAAGTTCTACCAACTCACCCTCCTTCTGTTCACTCTGCTGACCACCGCCCAATGCGTTATTGATAGAATCCATGATAGTTTAGATGTGTCTTTATTAGTGAAGAGGGTTTGAGCGAGAATGGTTTGCCAGCTCTTTCCTCGCGGCTTATATGCGCTTTGTGTGTCACCATGATGTCACCTATGACCCGTTGCCAGACGTCATCCCCTCTTGGCTGGTGTGCGGTTCTCGAATTGTGGTGTCGGGTCTTAGTCTTAACCGGGCTAACATCAGATTCACCCACGTGGTCGAGGGGCTCGATCAATCCTCCCGTCCCGACTTGACTCCGGCTGTCCTCGACGGAGACAAGACGGAGATAAGATGTAAAACGGGCCGGCAGCCGACCAGGATGCGAGCGGGCGTAGGACGATTGTATCGTATACGTATGCTACGGATGGCTCACGTATGTTACGTGCTGGCGGTACATGCGACTACTTTCGTAGCCATAGCCTTTTTCGCTAACCACGCCAGGTTAACAACAACCTTGGGTACGTATCGACGGCCCTAATTGTCCTACTTCTTTCGTTGATAGTCGTGACGTATGAAGCAGGCTGCAAAAAGGTCCAACGCAAGCCTACATAGATTTATTAGAATATATGCACGTATTATACTGACTTTTGCAAATCTCATGATCCGTCTCCGATGTTCGAAGCTTGCTCCACAAACACCCGCTTATCCTCTCCTCTGCCTCTTCCGCCGTCCCCTATCTCCGACTCCGGCATCTCCTCCACCTCCACCCTCACCCAACCCCGCCCGACTCACCGCAGCCATCCTAACCTTCTCGGGTATCTTTTCCCAGTAGTTCATCTCCCTAATTCCGCTCACAATCTCCGCCTCGATCGCCACTTCTTTTTTGCACGGTTCTCTTTCAGAGTCAAGCGCGTCCCGCTGGGTGAGGGAGTGTGAAGCAAAGTATTCGACAAAGGTAGATGCGTCGGGAGGTGTGCGGAAGCGAATATGTGCCTACGTTAGTCGGGTAATGGTTAGTTTATGGTTTTAGAAAAATAGTAGAGCGAGAGAAGACGCACGCTGTCTATTCCCTTTTGGAAGTCTAAATACTCAATGGTATCACTTTTTCCATCTGGAAAGGCACGACCAAACAGTGTCTTGAGTGTCGTCTTGTTCGTCTCGGGATGGAGTCGACGGACAAAGACTAGTATTCCTGGTGGAAACGGTGGAGGACGAGCGGCGCGTGAAGGTTTGGAAAGCGGTGTGGAAGAAGGGATGGGTGTTTGTGATTGAGTAGGGGGTGTCGGAGATACAGACTGTGGACCGTTGTGGACGGGAGGTCGACGTCCGGATTTTAGATTTTGTTTGAGAACACGGGCTTGGTGGGTTAAGTACTCGGACTTGAGTTCGTCCCAGCGTGCTCTAAGGCATTATAAGAGTGGATACGACAATAAGAGTGGGACAGAACGCACTTGGTGAGTGAGCGGAACCCGGCTGAAATCGCCGCGGTCACAGCATCCTCGGTATCCCATTTTCCTGTTCTGTTCTCACTAGAACGGGCTGCACCTCTTGACGTTTCTACCGGGTTCCAGATCCAACGTTCACAAAATGCTTGAGCTATCTCTATGGTCGAGAAGACTACAAAGGCTTGCCCCCGGAACCGTCGAGTTGTTTCGATAGGGCGTTCTGTGATGGTGGGTTCCGCCGTTGGAACGAATACGTCTTGTACCAACTGAGATTGTTCGTCGGGCTGATGAGAGCGAGCAAGAGCTGTGAGGTAATGGTATAGAGCCCAAACCGAGCGGACCGTGGCGGGAACGTGTTCCTATGTAGCCGAATCACTATTATATGTCTCGTACAAAGTCACAATAGTCATAAAGAAACTTACAACATACACCATTCGCTCCTCCCACTCTCTTTCTTCCATATTCGCCAACTTGTCCGTCCACCCCTCCTCCCGTCCCTCCCAAGCTCTACACCGTACTTCGTACCCGCCACCAGCCCCTACCCATCCTGAAGCCGTCTTGCCTTTCCACGCAGCATTACTAGGCGCGCGCATTTTGATTTGAGATTCAAATGCGCCACTTCCGTATGTGCGGAGCGCAGTAACGAGTGACGCGTCTGGGACGCGTGAGCCTGAGACTCCGAGGCAGGGTTCGAGGAGAGGATGGTCGTATAGGCGGGAGAGCGGGAGGTCTGTCTCCATATGAATATTAATTAATCGGATGATGAGAGCACTACGTCAGGATTTTGGGATGAATGAATGTGGTGGTTACTTACACCAGTCTTGTGTTTCGGACAAACGCTGAAAGAGAGACTCATTTCTCCATAACGATACGTCAGAGAGTGCAAGCTCGAGCCGCGCAGCGATTTCGGACTGCGTTTGCGATTGCCGCGTCACAGAAGTCGAGCCATTGTTGGGTTCTGGCGGCTTGGTCAAGGTAGGCACGGGTTGTTTTTCATCATCGCCGTCAGATTCAGAATCAGAGCTAGAGTCAGAGTCGGATCCAGGTTCCGAGCCGGAGCTTGTGGTTTCATCAGAGTCCTCCTCAGAGCTAGAATCAGTGTCACTGGATGATTTGTTCGCGCTCTGTCCGTCAGTCTCGATGTTCCGTTTTTTCGGATTGGAAGGGCCAGGCTGAGAGTCTTTGGAAGAGGTTGTAGAAACAGAGGTATTATAGATAGGTCTAGCTGAGGATTCCGAAGCCTTTGGAGCACGTTTAGCGAGACTTCGGGGTATAAACATTCCAAGAGTGGTTGGCTCGGGGATCAAGCATAGACCGAGGCTGCTGGAGGTGGCGCTTAGCTCAGGGTCCTCCCGAGCGACCAAACATTTGGAAGCCTACTTCAAACCTTACCTTCATAGGCTTTAATTACCTAGTGCTCGTAGCGAGTACAGGCCGTCGATATACTAAATTACATCAATGGCATCAGCACAAGTCGCTTCACGGGCAGACTTGGAAGCATCTACGTTCCAGCGGCTTCATCCACGGGCGTATTTCGAACGATTTATTGCAGAGGGTTATAGACCAGATGGAAGGAAACCCGATTCGTGGAGAGATGTCAGTATCAATGTTGGTGGGAAATCCTTTCTCTTGTCTGACTATCGAGTTCACAAATCAATTTATGGTGAACTAATAGGTTCGATTTCCACGGCAAATGGATCTGCGCTCGTTCGGATAGGCGATTCGACGATTGTTTGTGGGGTCAAAGCAGAGATCGCCGAACCCGACCTTGAGAGACCAGACCAGGGGTTCATAGGTACATCCTCTCTATTTTATAATATTCGAATTAATGCGAACTTTATCAATAGTTCCAAACCTCGACCTTCCAGCAATATGTTCCCCAAAATTTCGACCAGGTCCTCCAGCTGAAGAAGCCCAG
>WSTH01001196.1:0-14081 GCA_019616345.1 Ceratobasidium sp. 395
CCATCACTGTACCCTGAACTAACGTCAAAGCCTCCAAAGCCATGCTTTGCTCACAAGGAGGATAGCTTTGGAGGCTTTGGAGGCTTTCAAAGCCTCCAAAACCCCCCTCGCTGTTTCCAGATGTATGCACGAATAGAGGATGCGCTAAAATCGATACCGTTAGTATGGGCTCTATTGAATCACCCTGACAGCTCCCATAACCACGAGTGCAGCGCTAACGTGTTCGATAGAAGATCAGAAGTATTATCCTTGATCGAAAGTAATGAATCATCAGTGGCCAAGTATTTAATTGTTTTCTGATGGCACTTTTCTTGGTAGCCTACAAAGCCTAAATGTCATGACAATGGGTTGACACCATGCCATTTCAAAAGTCTAGTTTACGTTTAGGCCAGTTGGTATCTAGCTCGCGTTATTGTAGCTTAGAGTTTAGAGTATCCGTATCTTCTAGGACTAGTAACATCTACTCAGCGGAACTCCAAGAAGTTATCTAAACCCCAAGTTACTGAGTAGACCGGCTTCCTCAAAATTATATAGGCAACGGCTCTGTTCATTGATCGTAGTGATAGTCGCTGGGCGACATTAATGAGCTTCGCCACGCTTATTTAAAGGGAAAATCTATGTCGATTTCAGAAATGTACAGTCTAAACTACCCGATGTATTGTTCGGCAGAAATTCTGAGACGTCCAATCAACAGAAGGGGCCCCAGAGCTTGCCAATCATTCCCGCGGGAGTGATTACTTAGGGCAGTTGGCATCTGAGTAGATGGTAGCATCACCAGGGCCATACTGGAGAGGGTTGCATCTGCAGGTCGAGGCACGGCGTTAGTATCCAACAGCGGGCACCCCGAAAGCCATAACTCACCCTGGGAGCTTGGCCAACTTCCCATCGATGGTCTCCTTAACCTCAGCAGCGATCTTGCACTTGTTCTGGGTCGCAGCAGGCGCAACAGTGAGGAACGAGCATGCCTCAGTAACACCGTTATTGGTCTGGTCGTTGGGGTTGTTGCACTTGTCGATGGCGTTCTGGAGCGCGTTGGTGTCCCAGCCGTTCTGGAAGTCACCGTGCCAAGAGTAGCCGGTCGGGTCACTAAAAGTGTTGATACAGTAATTAGCTGTCAGGGTTAAATTGTATAAGTGGGATCTTACCCAGTGGCGTAGACGAATGGCCAGCCGTCAGCCTGGGTCCAGCGCGAAGCAAATTCGTGGACGTTCCAGGTGATCTAAACGGATAGCGATACGTTTAGTGAGTGAGTAAACTTGTATGCTGCACATATACACACCTCGTAGAAGAGCTTCATGAGATACACAGGGTGGGTCGACGGGCAGCTGCCGTTGTCCAAGCCAGACAGGTAAGCGGTATGAGACACGTGATCGGCAGAGTCGACGTTCTAGGAGAGATATTTGAGGATTTATATATGAGGACAACGAGTAATGAGCGCATTTACCTTGCCATCCCAGCACGCTGGCATGTGCAGCCGAGCGTTTAGGCCAGACTCGCAGTCGGTGGTAGGGAAACCATGGCCTGTCGGGTGGTGCCGTAGTCAGTAGTTGTAGCAAATCATCCTTGAATCACTTGCCATCATAGCCAGGGTTCGAAGTCCCGTAGCGCAGGCACGACCACTGGACGGCACGTTCGCGAAGCTCGGCCTGAGAGCCTTGACCCTCGGTGTACCTACACTTCGATTAGATAAGATAAGAGTAATTTTGCAATGGACTTACTTCTTGGAGCGAGCAGCCGGGTTTCCGGTGATCATCTTGAAACCAGGAGGGAATGCCTTCAAGCCCTTGCCTCCGTTGCGAACATCACCGTCACCGCGGTTCTGATAGTAAACGAGCAAGCCTACCAGCTGATCGTGAGCTCTCACTCGGTGGAATATGAGTTATGACGTACCGCCATTGCTAACAGGCTCGAACGTCTTGGTCTTGGGGTCGCGGAAGTACAACTTGGGGAACCCTTGATGATCGAAAAACGTTAGCTAGTGCATATAGCCTTTCCATTCCCAACGTACAGTAGTTAGAGAGATCCTGTGGTTTACATAAGTGTTATTAATGCGTAAAAATTTTGCATATAGGATTGGCGTACCTGGGTTACAAGGCACGACGTGCAGGAAGAAGCTCGAAGTGAGTCGAAGGTGGAATTGGCACGGAAGTCTATCGCAGCATCCTGTCAACATGAGATATAAAAAGGTGAGATTTGAGACATACTGCTAGCACCGTGAATGGTCTAGATTGACAAGACAAGCTGGTCAGTAAATGTTTGATAGCCTCAAGAGAAAAGTAATCACGTGGACGTGCTGGGATGGGGTCTTCGTGGGCGAGATGACAGGGTCGACGCGCTCTGTAGTTGTAAAGTTTAGTAAATTAGATGAAATATAAGTAGAAGTCTTACCTTGAACCAATGGATCAGTGCAAGCGACGCGGAACCACGCGTTGGCGCTGCCAGAGGCAAGGAGCGCAACGAAGAGAGACGCGAGAGCAGGTTGCATCATTCTGAAATAAAATTGAGTGAGAAGAAAACAAGAGACGACGGTGATGATAAAAAGCTCATCGCCAATGTCTCTCACATTTATACGTTGTTCGTCGTCAAACCCACGGTACTCACAATCTCAACTCAAGGCGCTTCCCGACCAGACCGCCACTCGGACATCTCGGAACACCATACGCGACGCCAAGCGAGGGCGAAGTTTCATCACGCGCTGGCCCCTCCTGATCTGCCAGCACCATGTAGATCAGGAACCTCGTCTTGACCAATCACTTCTGGAAACCAGTCACGGACTAGGAATGAAGCATGCTTGTCCGGTAAAGTGCTTTGATTGCTGACTGACGCTTCTGTTTCGTCGGTCCGGCTGATAGTATGTTATTATCAATGGACAGTAGAACGCAGCATGTTATATTATGGGGTATCCTCGGTCTCGTGATGGCAGCTACTAGAAATCTGTTCGAGTCGACCCCGCGTCAGGCGCGGGCGTACGTCGTATGCCACTATTTTCGGCAGGCTTAACCTGCAGAAGCGACCAAGTCCTAGAACATTCCGTTTCCAAGTAGTAAAGATAGCGCTAGGTGGTCCAGAGCTCATAATCCCATGAGGCGGCGCCTTTTCAGACCAACACGTTCCCCGTTCCTAACCAGTTATCCATTTTATCCATCTATGGCTTTCACTCGCTCCATCTCTCTTGTCGTCGTCGGCGCCCTTGCGGCCGCCTCACAGGTCCTCGCGGCCGCCAACCCGAAGCGCGGCCTGTGCTTTGCTGAAGGCGACCACCCAGGCGACATCAAGCTCGCGAACCAGACCGGCACGGCGATCACTTGGACGTACGACTGGGCTCAGACACCCCCTGACTACCTCAAGACGTCGGCGGCGAAGCTCACATACATCCCGATGCAGTGGGGTCGTAACGGTATTGCTAACTTTGCATCGCTTGTCAAGGCTCAAGGAGCTAAGACAGTTCTCGTAAGTAATTTGTTAATACACGAGACTCGGAAACGAACGACTCACTGCTCGACTTCTATAGACGTTCAACGAGCCAGATTTTTCGACTCAATCTAACATCCCAGCCGCCGAGGCTGCCACTCTTTGGAAGCAGTACATCCAGCCCCTCAAGGCGTCCGGCATTCGCCTCGGCGCTCCGGCTGTCACGAATGCTCCGAGTGGGCGCCAGTGGCTGTCCGACTTCCTGAAGGCTTGCACTGGATGCACGATTGACTTTATTCCAATCCACTGGTACGGCTCGGGTGTCGGCCCGTTCTACGACTATATTTGGGCTATCCACAGCGAGTTTGCCGGTTACCCGATCTGGATCACAGAATTCGCTGAGACATCCTCGGACGACGCTGGTAAGGAGCTTCGAGAGTTGAATATGAAATCGTATTGACGGTTTGAGCCAGTGGTTGCCAACTTCCTGAACTCTGCTATCAGCTACCTCGATACCCTCGATTGGGTCGAGAAGTACTCCTGGTTCGCATACTTCGTAAGGAGGTTTCATTTCCACGCCATTTCGCTGCTAATGCTTCTTGCTCCTATCAACAGAGGAAAGAGACTGACTCGCACTACAGTAAGTGTGCTCGAACTTGATTCTAAACATACTCCGAACTCACATGACCACCAGACTTGCTCAACGCCGACGGTACTCTCAACACTCTTGGCCACGCCTACATCGGAAAATAAATCCGACGCATCTGGGAAGTAGGATAGACAAGTCGGCTCGGCGTATACAATTCGTAGATGTGTATTGTAGATTCTGTATCCACAAACACATCCATCCGTCTTCTTTCATTTCTTCTACATGAGGAGCTTAGAGCTTCGAACGAGCGAGCAAGGGCCCAGAGGGGTGTTTCCTGCGGAATTCAGGACTCGGCACAGCCAGCTAGAAGATTCCAGAGATTTGAACAGGCACTAATCGGCTGGTAATAGCCGGAAAGGTTTGACTTGATATGCAACTCGGCATATTTGTTCGGTTGCAGCCCGGTAAACTAGGTCCTGACGTATTAGTCAGTCGTCGTCCGTTACTTGAATGAGTTGTTTGTGCTGACGAGTTATTTGAAAGCTTCCCATACATGACCAAACATGTCTACACCCCACCTAACGTCGCTCTCCAACTTCGAGACTCATCTCATGCTCTTATGACTGATATCAGGCTAATATTTGAGTGGAAGGATGGATATTGATCCATACTCGCCTACCTACACCGTGACGTGCTGTAACATTCACCTCATAAGAGATATCAACTATACATTAACCTAAGAATTAGCGAACGGCAAGGTATGTGATGATTAATCAATAGAGTCAGCTAACCAACAGATCCGACTGACCCGCGGGGTGTCGAGGCGGAGAGTTACGTGCGTTATCATCGGCAATGACCGGCTGCGTAGGCTTAGTTTGAAACATGTGAGAAGACATCACATTGGATGGAACATCGTTTGCAATGAAGCAGCCCTGATTCTTTCGATCAACCTCAAATAGCGATCGTTATCATGATCGAGCCCGTCCTGGTGTTTAGGTCAACTGCGTTGTAGCCCAATATACACTAGCCCTATAATAAATCTTAGAACACGGTCTCACGGACAGTGGGTTTCAATTCAGGTAAAATTCAACATGGACAATACAATCATACAGTGGTGGTACGTCCGAGAAAGTTCACATCCTTTTAAACACCCATGGCTGTTTTTCAGGGTACTCCCTCAACGCGATCTGTATTGGCTAGAATTGAGCTTCTGCTAGCGGTTCATGAAGCCAGAAAACCTACCTCAGGTGGGTTGACCTGCTCTGAGGAGACGCCAATATGAAGCTGCCTATCTTCTAGTACTGTCATACTACGGTATACAAGATAATGAAAATTGCGGAGAGATGATAACAGCGTATGGATGTTACTCACACGTACTGATTCGGGTAGTATTCATGTTTCGCAATCTTAAAAAAACGAGGCTCATCACCATCGACAAGTTTCTTAGCCTCGGAAGGAGAGTCGTCAAAGCGGAGATATTTGTCGGTTAGCCTGAATATCAATGCATAAGCGCCTTTGCTAGTATGGTAGACGATTTTGATCTATAATTGGAGAGAACTGTGAGCGGTTATTCACGAAGTTATAGGTCATTAAACCAACTTTGTGCGCATCTGGGCCAGCCTCGCCTTCCGGAAGTAAGTGGACCCAACGACCCTCGCCTGGATCTGTGATAGCAAGATTGTTACCGTACGGAAGCTGGATGGAGTAAACATCGTCAGGAAGTGGGTTGGCCATAGCAGGGAGAATACGGTTGTGGGAAGGAGTTCAAATGGGGAGTGGGGGTGGAGAGAGCGATGGTTCACCAACCATCGAGGAGAGGGCTAAATACCTCGCTATTCGCACGAGCCAAGTCCCCTCGAAAGCCCACGAAGCTCTGGTGTACATTGCACCACCTCGCGTATCGTTCTATTCGCAACCATTGGACAGCTAGGACGTCATAGACGATGCATGTTGGCTAGCAATGACGACAATTTTCAGGGATAGATACTCTCGGGAGCCATCATGTAAACATGATTCTTCCCGGTTTTCAAAAGAACAAGCCAGAAAGAAATGTCACTTACCATGAAAAGTAACGTATGCACCCCTCACATCTCGAATCACAAATTACGTTTATTTCTCCCAGCGGAAGTGCTCCAGAACAGAAACGCGATTGATGCTTCGAGGTCAGCTGGAATTCAGCGGAGGCGAGTAGAGGATGGCGTGAGTATCTGATCTGATCTGACAGATTTTGATCTCGGTCGTCCATCACATTGATGATCCAGGGTACGAGACCAGGCGGACCGGCTGATCTAGAAGCGGTTGCTCAAGGTTATTGACCCCGGAACGTGTGCAGAGAAATTACGAGTCTGCGACGTACTCATAGACAGGAGCTGCCGTTCCGCACGCTGATGCTGGGGTTGGTCGATCAATAGCGATACATCGTAGGAAGAAAGGCGCTGTGACAGCAGTGGCCCAATAGGATAAGATTCAAGAGGAGTAGCGATAGAGCGGAGGGACAAGTGAGAAGTGGGAGAAATGCAGTAAAATAGAGAACAGAACAATGCAATTTTCGAGGCGGTGGTCGCGTTGGACTTATGCGGCCGTTTCAAGAATGGTGATTCTTTCGCTCGGAGTGTCCGGTGAGGCAAAATTTTCGGGACGTTGAAGGACGAACCGAAGTCATGCGATCCCATTGTTTAGAATGATAACATCTTCGCAAACGCTGGAGCAAAAATATTTCATGATGACTTCAAGCCCAAGTAAATGGAGTCTTAATGTTACAAAAGTTGTGGTGGTCGGACGAACGAGACGGCGGAACTAGATTGGTTACCGCTATTTGGTGTGATGTGGCGGAAGGTGCAGTCGCTCGATGGTAACAACCATCGTTGTTCGTGAACCTAGGTACCAATATTACCTTTACTATCCACTCCCGATACGTCCGCAACTAATGCAGTATATTCTACTTAGGGTAACCAGTTCAAGCCCGCCGAATGAATTCCAGTCGACGCTGGCAGAGCCCATATTCATCTAGTAACGGGCGTGATGGCCAACAAACCAACCGACCCATGGGGATGCCGAGACGGAGAGCCTATGGTTCAGGGTAATAACAAGTTGTGTCGGCTTGGTTTAAAACATGTGAGAAGACATTGCATCGGATGGAACATAATTTGTAACGAAACAGCTCTGATGCGCTCGATCAACCTCTGATACTGATCGTAGTGATGATCGAGCTCCCGCCGAGCTGGAGATACCGGAGCTCAAACATCACGTCATCCGGGCGGCAAGCAGGTGAGCCATCCTGGCGTCCAGGTCAACCGCGTTGCAGTCCAATATGCATTAACTTTATAGTAATCTCAGAATAAAGCCTCGCAGACAATGAGTTTCAATTGAGCTAAGTTTCAACGCAGACAATGCAATGGTAGACGTTCAGGAAATTTTACACCTTGTTGAATGCCCATGGCTGTTTTTCAGGGAAGTTGAGCAATGCGACCTGTGTTTGCCAAAACTGAGTTGCTGCTAGCGGTTCATAGAACCGGTAAACTTACCCAAGGTGGGTAGATACGTTCTAAGGCAAGGCCAACGTGATACTGCTTATCGTCTGCCGCGCTAATACTACGATATACGAGACAATAAGAACCGGGGAGAGACGATGACAACATATGGGTGTTACTCACCTGAACTTGTCCTCCTCGAATTGATGTTTCGCAATCTTAAAATAACGAGGCTTATCACCAACGACAAGTTTCGTATTCATATGGAGAGTCTCGTCCGCCCATGTGAGGTACTTTCCAGACTTCTCGAACTGAAGTGAATAAGCGCCTTTATCATCCTTGTAGTAGGCTTTAATCTATATTTGCGGAGAGCTGTGAGCGCTATTCACGAAATGGTAAGTTATTAAACCAACTTTGTGTGCATCGGGGCCAAGCGTGCCGGGGTCAAGTAAGTTGAGATAACGACCCTCGCCTGCATCTGTGATAGAACCTCCACCAAACGGAAGCTGGATGGAGTAGACGCCATCAGGAACTGGGTTGGCCATAGCAACGATGATTGTTAATGGGATGAGATGAATGAGGTGGTGAAGAGAGCGATGGTTCGTCGACCTTTTGGACATAGGATTATATACCTCGCCATGCGCACGAGCCAGGTACCCTCGAAAGTCCACGAAGCCCGGGCATACATTGCGCCATCTCGCGCATCATTCTAGCAGCCACCATCGAACAGCAAGGACCTCATGGGAGATGCACGTTGGCTAGCGATGACGACGATTGTCGGCGATGGATGGTCTCGAGAGCCGTCCTACTAGTTTATTCACCCTCGATCTGGAGGCGAACAAGCCGGAGCGCGATGTCACCTGCCATAAAAAGCGATCCGTTGCGCCCCCCACATATTGATTCGCAAATTAGGTTTGTTGTTCTCAACGGAAGTGCCCAAGAATGGAAATTTGATTGATACACTGCACTCGCTCGGAACACGGCGGAGGCGAAATAAAGGGCAGTGCGAACATCTAGTAGACTTTGTCCCAAGTCATCTATCAGCTTCATGGTTCGGGGTACGTACGACGCGAGTCGGCTGACCTAGAGGCCGTTGCTCAAGGTCATTCATTGGCCCTGGAAGGTGTGTCGAGAAATCGCGAATAGGTGACGTACTCATAGGCAGAAGCTGTCGTTCCCGCACGCCGATGCCAGGGTTGCTTAAGTAAAAGCGATCCGTCGTGGGAAGAAAGGCGCTGGAGCGACAGCGGCCCAGTTGGATATGATTCAAAAGGAGTGGCGAAGGAATAAAGGGGCCGACGATCAGGAGTGGGAGAAATGTAACACGATGGAAATTAGAACAATGTGATTTTCAAGTAGGTGATTGCGGCGGACTTACGGTGCAACCTTTTCGAAAATGAGAAGATTTTGCCTGGAGTCCCTGATGAGGTAAAGCTTTCGGGGTGTGGCATAGCGGCGCTCCTGTCTATCTCGCATGAATCAGACCGCTGAGCGAATGTTTCTTGAATCAGCCCTGGACTCCCGGGATCTAAGTACGGCCATTGAAAAAACCACTGCAGTCAGCAGAGTGGCACCAGGAGGATAAAAACCGCTCTACGCAAACGCTTCCAAAATCTCAGCAGACAGACAAGAAACAAAACATCGGCGAGTTGGCATTTGAAGGACAAGTCAAAGTCATGTAACCCCAGATTAGACTGGAGAAAGACAGTAACATATTCGCAAACGCTAGGGCAAAAATATTTCATGATGACTTCAAGCCCAAGTAGGTACAGTCTTAACGTTACAAAAGTTGTGGCGGTCGGCTAACGAGACGGCAGAACCAGATTGTTTGCCGCTGTTTGGCGCGATATGGTGGAAGATACAGCCACGCGATGGTAACAACCATCGTACTTGTTCGTGAATCCACCTTTGGCACCAATATTACGCATTCTGTGTACGCTCTTGATATATCCACTGCTACTAATGCGGTACTTTATACCTGGGGTGACAAGCTGAAGCCCTCCGAATGGATTCTAGTCGACGCTGGCAAGGCCCATATTTACCTAATGAGCGTGGTAGCCAACTAACTACCAAAAACAACCGAACCATGTGGGTGTCGAGGCAGAGAGTTACACAGCCATGATTTAGGACAACAAGCCGCGTTGACTTGATTTGAGACTTGTGAGAGCGTATCGCATCGGAAGGAACCTATTCCGAAACGACTCATGCACTCGATCAACAGCTAATCCCTGACATTGATCGTTATGATGATCGAGTCGTCATCAGGCGGAGATACCGGAGCTCAAACATCACGTCATCTGGGGACAAGCAAGCGATACATTCTGGTGTTTAGGTCAACCGCGTTGTGCTCAATATGCACTGACTATCGAATTGTGGATCTTAGAATGAGGCCTCACAGACAGTAGATTTTGACTGAAATAATTTTCAACATAGACAACACAATCGTACAGCGGCGGTAGGTTCGAGAAATTCAGTACGCCCCCTTAAACGACCATGGCTGTTTTTCAGGGAAGCTACTTAATGCGACCTGTAGTTGCCAGAGGTGAGTCCCCGACAGCGGTTTGTAGAACCGACAAACTTACCCAAGGTGGGTAAATACGTTCAAGGGCCATGCCAACATGATAGTTCTTATCCTCTGCCGCAGTAATACTACGATATAGAAGGCAATGAGAACCGTGGAGAAACGATGAAAACGTATGAATGTTACTCACACAAACTGATCTGGGTAATAATCATGCTTCGTAATCTTAAAATAACGAGGCTTATCACCATCGATGAGTTTGTTGTTCATTGCGGGTACGTCGGTATAGCTGAGATATTTTTTAGATTTCTCGAACTGAAGTGAATAAGCGCCTTTGTCGCCATTATAGTTGACTTTGATCTATAATTGGGAAAGCTGTGAGCAGCTATTCACGAAATTATGGGTGATGAGACAAACCTTGTCTGCATCTTGGCCAAGCGCGCCATGAGGAAGCAAGTGGAGGTAGCGACCCTCGCCGGGATCTGTGATAGCAGTATCACTATTCGGAAGTTGAATGGCGTAGACACCGTCAGGAACCGCGGTCATGGTGAAGAAAGCGGTTGTGGGAGTGAATTCAAGTGGGATGGTGAGGAGAGCGATGGTTCGTCGGCTTCTGAGGAGAGAGAGGGCTAAATACCTCGCCATGCGCACGAGCCAGGTGCCCTCGAAAGCCCACGAAGCTCAGGCGTACATTATTACACCATCCCGTGTATTGTTCTATTAGCCACCATCGGACAGCAAGAACTCCATGGGAGATGCACGTTGGCCAGCGATGACGACGATTGTCGGCGATGAATGGTCTCGAGAGCCGTCCTGCTAATTTAATCACCCCCGATCCGCAAGCGAACAGGCCAGAGCGCAATATTACCTCCCATAAAAGGCAGCACATTGCGTCTCCCCGCATTTCGAATCGCAGATTGTTTGATTTTTTCAAGCGGAAGTGCCCCAGAATAGAAATGCAACCGCTACATCGTGGTTACTCGGAATACAGCGGGGGCGAAATAAAGGGCACGGCGAACATCTAATAGACTTTGACCTAAGTCATCTATCAGCTTTAGAGTTCGAGGTACGTACGACTCGAATTCGGGCGGGTCGGCTGACCTGGAGGCCGTTGCTGAATATTAATGACCCTGGAACGTGCGTTGATAAATTATGAGTAGACCCCAACGTGCTGCGCGGACAAAAGATGTTATTTTCGCACACTGATACTGGGGTTGGTCAATTGAACGCAACCCGTAGTGGGAAGTGCAGTAACAACGATGCGACCAACCAACTCAAGAAGACGAGCGAAGAACTTGTGAGACGGACGAGGAGCGGGAGCAAGACGACATGACACAAGTTGTGACATCGTGATGCCGAGTGGGATCATGGTAAACCTGCCGTACAGCCTTTTCGAAATTATGGTGTCCCACCTCGAGAGCCACCGGTTGGGTAAGAGTTCCAGAGCGTCGCGTCGCATCATCTCCACCCGTCCCTCACCACGCCACTAAGCAATCGACTCCTGACATGACCCCAGACAATCAAGACCCAAGTTTGGTTACATGGAGATCCACGATGATTATTAAAGTGAAACCATGAGGACAAAGGTCTCTTTACGCTACCAGATCCCTCGAAAGTTTCCACAACTCATGCGAACGTGCAAGAAAGCAAGCAAATAATAGTAGATCACAACCGATGAGATATAGAGTGATGTCGGGAGTTAGGGCGGGAGACCTCTAATGATATCTTGTCCCTCTAAATAATATCATGATAGCAAAGTTAAATATCCACGTGTGATGGTTGGGTTCATGAAGCGGAACCAAATTAGTTGCCGCTGTTTGGTGCAGCGTGGCTTAGAGCATTAGCCACGTGATATCATATCCTCACGCATTTACCCCCACAGAACATAGTACGCGTTTGTCTCACGGCAAGATGGCAGCACCTATTGATTCGCCGAGCACTACTACACGTCATCCGTCGCTTTGCTCTTCCAGGTCCCTACTCGGGTACAAGCGAGTTTTTCGCCTTCCCCTGGCGTGGTCGAGTTTTCTTGGCGAACTAGCTGCGAAATACTCCGTGCCACTTTACAAACCATATAGCAGTAGCTAGTCTCCCGAGCCACCTGAGTTCGCTTGTCCCAGGCTTTTCGGTCTTCAATTTATTGTGACCGATGCCCCTGCTGGGTTCATGAAAATCAATCCCCCCGGCCACCAACCCCCGATGCTGGTCAGCCATGCTAACATGGCTACTGCTGACATAGGAAAGTTTTTCTGCCACCAGGTCATGTTCTAGAATCTAAACTTCGCGGCGCCACCCTAGTGAAGAACCTTGTATGACTTTTCGTCCAGTGCGCTCAGCCTGGCGTGACCAAGTCCTTCTCTTACCTGCTTATCTACAACCCTTCTGAATCTCGCCCACGACCCTCAAATAAGTCCGGCTGTTGAGCATGTACGCCAACCGGAACGACAGCTCGATCGTCTCGCTGCTGACACATCCTTCATTGAATCTACTCAAGGCTTCGTCGATGGAGCCTCCTCCGAATCACACATGCTGTATCATGGCTCAACTCTCTGGTCCCCAGCGTTCCCGCCCGTCTCGCTCCAGGCGCTTCGACATAATCTGAGGAGGCTATCACGGACTTTGTTTTGCCGAACCTGCCGTTCAACACATCGCCATCACACACCCATCTCAGTAGGTTTGAACGCTTGCGTCGATGGCCAGCGCTCGTTCGCCCTTTATGTTCTCGTCTCATAACCCTGAGAGTTTCGTAGCGCGCTCACCGAGGAAGCCCCATGTTTTCGTGCTCGCTGAGCCAATTCACCTCGAACGCTGGATTGACGAACGCCAGCAGTCACGCAGTCCAATCTAAACATAGGCTTCAACCCAGTTCCCGTCCCTAGCATGGAGCGTATACTACCTCGGGAATTTGTCTTTGAGCTCTATCTGTGATTCTGTTCAGACTACGACTTTCGATTTTTTCACCTAGTATCTCATTCTACTATCGCTTTGACCTACGCGCCACCCCGTTCTTGCTACCTCCTCTGAAAGCCCCATACCCTTTAGTTCAATATCTTTGCTATAGGCCTCTACTACTACCAGTAACTTGCTCTTTTTTGCGGTTCGACCGGTGTGTTCGTGTAGTTAAATATGTACGCCAAAAGGGGAAAAAGTAAAAGTAAAAATAAAAATAAAAACCAATCGCGTGATCCAGCTCGTTGAGAGACCGTCGCCTCAATCTCGCCAACACGGAGCGCATTACATATTTCGCTCTCGGTACGATATAGCAGACATTGAATTATAAAAGATTTCTGATTGAAGTCAGGTTATATGCTATGTTCGCTTCGAGTAATAGCTCCGGGTTCCTTCTGTATCCCCTCGGCCCACGTCACTTCCCGCAGTGAGCGTTTGCGATTACACCCTGATAGTATTAATATGGAGGACATACACTCGCTTGGCTGATATATAAGAATTTAATCTACCTTTCGCCGCCCGGCATTGAAGCTAGCCTTTGAAATGAGGTCTCTCTCTCATGGCTGTACTCATGTCTTTCTTCCCACCAGGTGCTTCCTACACACCCGCCGTCAATATTTCTATTATAAACGCCTTGATTAATCTACGAAACATGTATGGACGCTCATATACGCGTGCCAGATCCCTCACCATCTATCACGTGTACTTAGACGCTCTGCCGATCGTTCCGCCGATCGAGGTAAATCGAGCAGCCACCAGGCGCTGTTGCCTTCAGTTTTGAAACCTTGGTCGCTGTTTCTTGCTGAATTCAAATGTGTATACTGCAACATCCCTGAGCAACGTTCATGAACTCTGATTACGATCTCAAGGCCAACCCGGCCGAATCGGTCGGAGTTTCAAATCACCCCGAATCCGGAGTCGGCGCTTATCACTGGCCACGCCATTCATCTGAGAAAGCCTGGGTACATTGCACTATTGGCGAGGTGTGCAATGTGCATTTGACGCGATGGAGGCGTTGCGTCTCCTGATTTGGACCGAGAGATAATCCCATTGTGTTACATAGCCTTGCTTAGTTAACCTAAGCGGACACTCAATCGATTCATAGATCAAACGGTCTTGAAGCGCTTGGATGAGCGTCTAG
>WSTH01001197.1:0-14072 GCA_019616345.1 Ceratobasidium sp. 395
GTTTTGCCCCGTTAAGGCTCCTGTCGCCCAAGAACAAGTCGCTGTCTGAGTCGGCCGCTCCGACTTATGACCTACCTGCCGATCTGAAACGATTAACATGACTCAATGAAAATTTAAGGATTGCTGGCAACTTAAAGTATTCGTTCTCCGTCCATCGTCTGCACATATTTCTATCTATTCGCTTTTCCGCTATGTTACAACTGCATTTGTATAGTTATTTCATCCGTTCATGGCGCTGTGTATGAGTATGTCTTGTATGTTCGTAGTTTGTCTGTGGTTTTTCCTGGTGTCGACCTCACGATGAAACAAAGTAGCTTCTGAAACGAATGCGGTGTTGATGTTGAAACATGATTCAAGTTCATTTGCCATGTATGATACATATGATACAAGCAAAACTGCATAGCATCTCCTTTGGTCCGTGCCCGGCACGTGATGCCCGAAAAGCTGTACCCCCAGATCCGCCGGGACAGCTTTCTACCACCACGGCATGTTCAACTGTGTTCATTTCGCACATCAGACTGACCGGGATGACACTCTTGTCGTGTGCTCTACACGCTACTGTGGGGCTGGTTGGCGGGCTTTTATAGACTTACTAGACGCCGATTGATTTGAATACCCCTGGCTGTGTCATACGCACGACGACAACACGATGCAGAATCTCCGACGTTAATCTAGTTTCTACAACACCTGTTGCATAGCTTTTTGTTACAGACGCCCCTGTCTGCATGCACATCCGAATGATGCTAGTACAAATATGCGACTCTAGTGGTAGATGGATGGCTCATATTGGTTTACTAGTCATTCCCTTGGATCTTTCTCGGTAAACAAAATGATCTGGATTGTCATTTCTTCGTTGGTCGACTTCTTTGCCGCACTGGTGCCCTGGATCATAAGCCTCTTCTGCTTGTTGACAAGCGAAGCGCCTACCCAAAGCTCAGTGCACGAAGATATGTCGGCGTCTCCGAGTACCGTTTGCAGTACGACCGAAGTCTGTAGTGCGAACAAGCAGCCACTCCATGGCGCCGTTAGACTACATAACCCTGCTACTCACAACGGAAAGGCAGAAGTGATTGTATCAACGATTAATTTTAACTGTGACGAATTCACGATTTTCCAGAGGAGTCTTCTTCAGTAATTCTTTGCTCTATTTTCCTTAGTCCGAACTAAAACTGTATACAAAGTGCCCGTCAACGCGGAGAACCACTTCAGAAGTCACTAATTGGATCAAGGCTTCATGCACCCAGGTCCAAGGGGCGCTCGCCCATTCGGAAAGCACTTGTCGTGAGTTAGCAGCAATAGAGACAGACGCACGAGAGTGCTAAACCCCAGCACAGATCGGCATGAATTGTGCTCTTCTAGGAGAAAAGAAAACACTGAGATTTGCCGCCAATGATGCGAGGCGATTCACGAAATGTTTAACGAGTATGTTGTTATAACTGGTATCTACATCTTGGCTAAACTATCACAGATCAGTTAGGGTTTGACCCAAGAAATGTTCACACATTAACGGATACCAGCGATCAAGATGAAGCCCTTCCCCTCCCTCTTGAGACGATCACAAGAGAACTTAGTTGGCTATTTGGTAACGCTACGTCAGATGACGTCCTAGTTTTGTTCAGTAAGTCCCCTCATGTTACTATCATCCAAATCGCCTTAATGGTACCTCATAAAGTTTCCGGCCATTGCCAGTATAACGCAACGAACAAAGTTGTCTCCTTGATATCAGTCGAAGAAAGTACAAGTTTTCGCTTAATTCCCTCAACGGTACGTTGTTATCGATGGTCCACTGGATATATGTCAATATTCCCTCAGATTTTTCGATCGCATTTCGACAGCCTCCCTTCTGGGTGCATAGTTGAGGTAATTAGCCGGCCGTTCATGCTTGAGGCGCATACGAAAGACTTATCCTACATGCTAGGTAGTCCTTGACTGCTGTTACAGTGCCGGCCTCATAAAACTGCCTAATGTGGTTGACAAGATGGTTATGGGCGAAAAGAGCGCAAGCGTTATAGACATCTCTAGCGCCACGCCGTCGACCTCAACTACATCCCAAGCTATGAATCCTGAAAAGGGAAACGTTTGCCGTGGTGCCACCCAATCCTCCAATCCCGAAATTGAATTGGCCTTAAATAACGCTGCCCAGTTATCAAGCTTGGAACCATCGAGAAGTAAGAGTACTCTTTTGCACCACACTCGTCCTAAGCCTGCCGTAGATCAATCACACCCAAATCATGCCGTGGTAGCTGGATCACCTAATCGACAACCACAGCAGTCGCAATCGCAATTACAGCTTCAGCTACAACCACAACCACAAATCTCTACCAACATGCCTGTTGCCCCGCCCCCTACAAACTTTCTGGACGCACCAGTTAAGACCAGTGCAAATGTGGTCCGTATTATTATTTTTGTGATAAATATTACAAAGTAACTAAAAAAGTTCGAGAGCAGACCTTGTGGGCCGCTTCTGGGTCAGAGCAGGAAGCATTTGAATCGTCGAATATTGAAGGGGAACCGACTAACGGTATCCTAACTAATGTAAGTTCCATCGTCAATCCGTATGATAATGTGCTTAATCCACCTGGGAATGCCCGTTAAAGGCTATCTGTCGAGTCATTGGTACGTGAAAATCTCGTATGTGCTAAACACACCAAGAATTAATAGATCCGTCCACAGAGTCTCTTACCAGACAGTTTAAACCCGCAACACGTCGAAAGATTTGGGAAGAAATCTGGTAGGCGGCAGTTATACGACGGAGGGGGTCGCTCTGATCAGGTGTGCCAGCCGGATCACTAGGTTAGAAAATTTCAAGCGTTCCGAAAACCCAGCAAATCAGTATCGCGACCAAGAGCCCCAGTTACTCAGTTCGCACGACGATCACGTACGTCCTTTTAACATGGTTGATACGAGTCACGTGGTTTATCTTATCCCCCCCATCTAGGTACGTACTTTTGAAGGGAGTGCGTTCAGACCTGCTGAAAGAGATTGAATATACCACCCAAACATTCCGTTCGGTTGCTAGCGTTATTTTAATTACCTTTTATTGATTAGCTTCGATACCATGTAACCATTGTATCTTTGTAAGTGGGAACTCACCACGCGAAAAAAAACCTATCTCTCTTCATCCATGTGAGCGCCTCTTCCTTGTTTAACCTATTTCCAAGAGTTCATTTTTTTCCACTAATATTGACTCCCACCGGATGAGAGCGAGCCATTGTAAACATACCATGAAGTATAAGCGGGGATCATAATTACGTATGACTCACATAGGAAGTTACAACCCGCTCCAATGTACTCATAAGCAAGCGCGTATACATTCACAAACACAAGTGTCAGTTTTTAGTGAACTATACTAATTAGCTAGCCTTTGGATTTTTTGAGTACTCAAAATCCGACCAATATGGTTCAAGAAGCGACTGGGTAAATGCCGGCAGTTGGTCTGGTGTGCTTGCACGATGAAACAAACACATTCCGGATTACCATCTCAATATGGTATAGCACCGGCGTAGCCTACCGTTTACGTTCGACTCTAATGACGTAAAAGAGCCTGAACATATCACGGCAAGGTAGATATGTGATCCATGCATCGATAGTTTGCAGGGCTGCCCACACCACACCCCGCCAGTACTCCCGTCTTTTGCTTGCCTCACTCACAAGGCTGTCCGATTCGCCCGTCTATCGACTGAAGGTGGTAATTTGGCGTGTACTCGATACAGAAATCCTTATTTAGTTGCTGGGCGTCAATCTGTTTCAGCGTGCATGCAGTTGATAGGAGAACGTGTTTAAAAATTTGAAGACCAACTTGTGTCTGTGGCGCTATGCAAGGCTTGGACTCGCCCGTACCACCATGCACGGGAGATATAATACAAATATTGTAGCTCTGACCAGTCAGTACTTTAGATCCTGCTTGGCTAGTGAATTCCTATAATGGATTTCGGCAGAGTATCATTCTTAAATACACTCCATTTTTTCACCCGCCTCTTTTATGCATTATATGCTGTAATCAGACACCTTTGCAGGCTACCAGAGAGTGAGTATTCGAACCATACATCGCTTATGAGTATGGCTTTTAAGTGTTGAGTCAAAAATGCTTACCGATTACCTTGGTATAGACGTTCGTGATGACGACGACAACAACCAACCTGCTGTTGCTACCACTGATAGAGCCTCATCATCCACCACGATTGAGCACTCGAACGCCGAGGCTGAGCAACCCGAGAGTGGCACCCTTAGAAAATCTTTAGGGGGACTGAGGGGGGCCTTCGAAGAGAATACGGCAATTGTGATTCGTAGTGACCATTCAAGACTAGTCGCGGAGCAATACCGTGTGATACCTCTTGATCTCGAACCTGCCCCTTCAGACCGACGCTCGACTGCCACAGCAGATGGATCCGGGTCGGGGCCATATTGTAGATGGACTACTTCAAACGCTCAGCATTCATCCCCACGTCCACCCAAAGCGAAAGGATCCAAGGCATTGCTGGTGAGCTAGTTGGCTTGACACGAATATCATTGATTCGAATGTTCATAAACGAGAAAGATTGGTATTAATAGTAGAAACGCATCTCCAAAGGAAATGGCGCTGGAGTACGCTGTAGCTGATGCAAAAAGATTCCACCGGTGTCTGATAGGTAAGCTTTACTCTACCAAAACATCTTAGTCGTTAATCTCCGACAGGTCCACTTGGTTTTAAAGAAGAAGATGTCGAAGCAGTTACAGACGAGATGGATCAAGCACGCGAAGGAAGCCTACGAGCAGATATTGGAAGAAAAATGGACTGGCTGTTCAAGAATGCTAGCAAGGATGACATGTTGGTACTATTCGGTAAGTTTCCATCCATCCTATTTCGTCTTATAGAGACCTCACAGTATACAGTATCAGGACATTGTCGTGTTTTTGATGGGAACCGAGCCGTATTACTAGTATCATTTGATGGTGGTTCAGAATCGCATGCACTATTCCCTTCGTCAGTATGTTTGGTTCGCACGTATCTGAGTCAGACACTCCAACACTAACTTAATTGCATCTTAGCTTTTTCAGTCGTACTTTTCGCAGCTTCCTGCAGGATGTACGGTCGAGGTATTTTTGTTTGTTTTATAATCTAGTGAGGACCTTGACTAAAGACTGTATTAACGGTAGATTATCGTCGACTGTTGCTATGGCGCAGGCCTTATACGACTACCTGAAATTCAGAGAGTGGAACTTAAAGAAGCAAGTATGACAACTGGCGGTAGTTTGTCAAGCAATGCGTCTGCAATTGAGGGTTCAATCACGTCGCAGAGTCGGATTTTAGCTCCAGGGAAACCACGAGGAGGTATTTGTTATACTATTACTCAGTTGATATGTCCCGCTAGGGGAGAGGACGCGGAGGGGTTCGAAGACCACCAGACAGAACCAACAAGTATGAGTTTACCAAATGCTTGATATATATGTTAGTACTAAATTTATCCTACAGGAAACGAATGGCACACTTCCCAACCTATAGTAGCCTTACCAAATGAGCCAACAGGGCAAATAAATCGCCCCCGTTTGTTTGTGACTCCCTGCCAGGGTTCAAACGGAAAATCAGCTGGACACGAAACGTACGACGTGAGTCCACGCCGCTAGTACTGCATCTCTACCAGAACTTACCAACGGATACCTATAGACCGATGCTACTGTGGTTCGTATTGTTTTTGCTACTCACCGGTCGGAAAGGGCTGAACCTTCTAAAACAGACAGTATGGGTAGCTGCGGGATCTGACCAAAAGGCCTACGAGCTGTCGCAGGTTGCAGGGGGGCAAGGCGGCGGGATATTATCTAGTGTGAGTTGGCTTCAGCTGAGGCACATCGCTCTCTTTGCTTATGTCTTATTCCTGTACACTATATAGGCTATATGCAAGGTTATTGGTGCGTTTTGTTTGGTATCAATACACCTTGGCGCTTATGGTAGCGTACAGAGGAACATAATGGATATGTTGAACGCCGAATAATTTGGGACGAGGTCTGGTGAGGACTTACGACGTACTGCTAACCCTAATAGCTAACGCAATTTAGCCGGATCACTCAGCTGGAAAACATTCGACACGGCATTAATCAGCAGCCTCGAATGCTTAGCTCCCAGGGTAGCACGGTAAGCTGCTCTAATGCGCTTAGCGCTTGAAAGAAGATCCGACCTCTTTTTGATAACACAGGACTCTACCATGGGAGAACGGGCCTTTGAGAGGGCCCGATGATTCTAACCATACGCGCTACTATGTTGGAGCTCTCAACGCATACACGGTTGTTAGCACCCATTATCTGACTACTTATTCGGTGGCAAGAAGTAGCTTGCATATAAAAACCATGGTACTAATTTTCTAAACGGCTGAAGGGCCTATATGCGCTCTGTCAACGATTTCCCATCGGGTACCTGTTTTTTTCGTTCAATAGTTTATAGTTTCGAGACACTTCCGCACTGGATGCCTACAGATGTTCTCGTTCATACCCTAGGAGCTAACTCGATGTTACAGTAATAGAGAAAACAAATGATATATGGTTGATCGAAGTGGATTAGGTACAGTATGTGTGTGCGTAGCTAAATGAGTTTGTGACCGGCATCACCGCAGCTTCGGGGTTAGATGACGTAATCCTGGAGAGGGGCTAACAAAGCATAACGCTTGTCACTCCCACAACCACCTCAGTCAAACACTACCAGCCACCTCCCATAATCTCCACTACAATTGCCGTATTAATATATCTGACCAGTAAGGCTGAAAAATGGGAAGATCTGACCTCCTGTCTACGTGTCTGCAGAGTAACGCCGCTAAGCCCACAAGTTGTGGTTATGACCCCCCCACCAGCCCATCACCACTGCGCACGTGCCCTAGCCTGGTTGGAGCTGATATGCTGGCCAGTTTGTTAGCTCCTACTCCGGTGTCCGAGACGACGCACGGGTAAATCTCTCGTTCGCTCGGCGCAAACCTCCGCTTACGTCACCCTTTTGGCCAACAGCGCAGTCGATTACTGTCCTCCAACGCTGGGCATCAAAAAGTCTTTGAGTGGTCTGAGTTGCGCGAAGATTCTGTCACCTTTTTCTGTTGGTGGGAATACTCCTACCCCCCATCCTGGTGATGGCATTGTCGCAGATAAGAACGCCGAAGAATACCAGCCCGCCATACCTGGTTGTGGGCAGGTTATCGGCCCTGATGCTAATGAGTTGCAGCGCAAAACCGTTCCCTCCCGCGTGGGGTTATCGAAAGGGAGTGCGAATACCGGTACAAAGTCTCCGCCTACCAGCAGCGGGCCGTCAGCGAACGAAAACGTCTTAAACCAACATGCGCGCGCCTCAGAATCCCATGTAAATTACGGCTCCTGGCAAGCTCGACCACCAAGGAACCCAACAAGCAAAGCACTCCTGGTATGATCCGATTCCCAACATAGTCGGACCTAGTTTGAAACGGCTCTCTTCGGTAGCTCACAGCCGACAGCGCGCCGTCGCTCGGCATCAACCACCAGCTTGGCTATACTGCAAACGACTCTGAACGGTTCAAGGCATGCCTCAGAGGTGAGTAGTAACTTACTGACCATCCAAATAATTAAGCTAATTCAATATAGAGATCGGTTTCGAGGAAATCAGAGTCGTGAAGGCTATTGGATTCGAATATCTCAGCCGCAGTGCAGTGATGGAGGGGCTCGATTTTTTGCTGTCAGGTGCCGTGGATGATGACATGCTTGTTGTGCTTGGTCCGTAACTATTGTTTGATCCAGAGAAAACCTGCTAACACTCGATAAGTAGTCTCAACGCATGGTTTCAGAAGCCACATGGGTGTTCATCTCGAAATGCAAGAGCATGATGGATCTTTAAAGTTCATGGGTACAAGGGTGAAGCCTTCTATCTGCTGGACTGGTGTAGCGACTAAAAGATGTATAGGAATTCGTTGAGATCATCAACTCTAACCTTCGCGAGGTTCGATGCACAGTCGAGGTACTTCAAACAAGGCTGAATATAGCACGCATATAACGCTCACTTTCTTCGATTCAATAGATCGTCCTTGATATATGCTATGCTGCCGGCCTCATCAGATGTAAACACGTTATCCGAAAAATGGAATCGGAAGGGTCTGCTATAGTTATCTCTACATCCGTAGAAGAAGAAGTCTTGTCACCAGTACCAATATCTCCGTTCTCCCTTGCCAGTCGCGCCAATCGTAAAGAAGCGAGGATCCCAGCGGGTCATCTCGGTCCTTACGCACCTATGATCATGAGTACGCAACATTTCGATCAAACTAGCATATAATTAACACGCCCTTTAGATTTTGCTGGGCATGTAAACCAGGCAGTAGTAGCAGGTCCCCCTAGTGTCCCGTTTCTTCCTACCATGCCAATAATCCCTCCAGCTCCGACAAGTAGCTCATTGATGCAGAAACTATGTGCTTACTTTGTCTCACCTCCGGAATTACAAACCGAGTCTACTGTTGTGAGCAACACGTTCCGTTTCCACTTGCAGATATGTTTAGCTGTTCGATCTGCGTAGATGGTATGGGCAGCTGCTGGAGAAAACCAGAAAGCATTCGAGCGCTTACCCTCAGGCACCGAGAAATCGAACGGTGGTTTAGTGGCTGTAAGTGTTCCATCGCTTTTCTCGACACTTATCTCACGAAGGATTCACTCAGGGGGTGTGCATGGCTCTCGGTACGTTCCCAGCATACGCAACCATGTTTATACTAACAATACTCGCATGTTTTAGAAAAAGGTAAACAGGTATCACGCCTGGATGTTTTCGACCAATATGCCTTGTAAGTTTGTTTGTGCACTATCGGTGCTTCTCCGAGAGTTGCTAAGTTGCCCATTCCATAAGTCCTGTCATGGAAGAGATGAACGATCCCAGCGAGCCGCAGCACATACAGCTTTTGAGCAATCATAATTATAGAGTACGTATTCTGACTCTAATCCTACTCTGGTCTCGACCTCAAGTTGCTCGACATACGCCCTTATTGCAGACACGTATCTTGAAGGGCAATATTTTTCAGGCTTTGCCCAGGGAGTAGGAACAGAAAACCAACAAAGAACAAATATCCCTTCTGTTTGCATCTATTTTGATCTCAGGCATAGCTTATCTTCCACACTTAAATTCTCCCCCTTTGTTGTTCCATTTTTTACGCTCCATACCCTCACTCCCAATTTCATTCGTTGTATACCTAGGTTATCCCGTAGGTTGTCAAATCTCTGCAGATTCATAGTCGAACTTGATGACTTAGTTCGCAACTAGATAAAGCCGATGCACAACGCCAAAAATTTTGGTAGCACGACACGAAGACGAACTAGACCAGATTGACGATCTCGATTCATAAGAGGTAGTATATGTAAGACAGCATCACAGTAAAATCTGGGGCTCGAAATCTGGGCGTGAAGCTCTTGTATTCTCGGCTTTGTGGAAGTTGGTACGTTGCAATGCAATAGACTTACCGAACCCCACTGCCGCCACAGGTGCCAGAAAGCTGTTTCCTTATAGAAAAGTTAGAAAAGCGGTGGTTTATGCGCGCGAAACTACATTTCACCACTGGGCACGCATGTTTCTGCTGCTACTCGTTGCTACTGGGCTAGGCGCCCATGCCCACGCCGGGCCTACATTAATTTGTGGCACGTCCCATTGGACACTGGGTCGACAAGTATAGGAGGCTCAAGACTACTAGACGCTGCGCGAGCGCGACTCATCATCGAGTGACGAGAATGAACGCCAAAGGATTGGGCGCGAACGGCAGCAGTACACGGGAGGGCGTTTCCGGTAGATCGGCGTGCCTTGCGAAGAGTACTAATTGTCCGCTCGAGGGGGGCATGTATTGACTTGAAAGTGAACGTTGAGCATGGAGGAAGCCCGCATCAGACCAAAAACACCGGTCTTAGCACAAAAGCAGCAGTACTGGGGCCGAGCGAGTATAAACAGCGTTGAGGCGCAAGAAAATCAACAGGCGTGACGTTGCTTCCACGAGATGGTTGTGATAAAACGCAAGTTGTCGCTTCACCACACGTGCCACGTGACCGCGACGCGACTGGGTCACCCCCTAGAGTCCCCAGCTCAACGCCCTCTATGCACTTCCGCCAACGCAGGTTTCCTAGCTCACTGTGTAGATATAATTCACACCTATATTAATCCGATACTCGTCAGGCGATTTTGAAGTATCACTTCACCCTATTCGGAGTCAAAAGGACTTGTTTTGTAAGCTTCTATTTACCTGGATTCATAACAAGCTACAACAATGCACATTAAAACGGTTGTATGTAATCCAGTCTCGTCGAACAACGGTAGTGCACAACCACGGGGTGCTAGCCACATCTCGATAATCTTGCTTTTGGACCGCCCCGAACAGCAAAACTCAACCAAACTTAGCCAACATGGGAAGACATCTGTTGAATACCGAGACTCCTGGGCCTATCGGCACTGCTCCCGCCGATCCATCTTCTACAAGGACACGTCACGATTCGAACAGGGATGTTGGTGCTCCGGTTTTCACACCGGCTGTTAATCTGCCGCATGAAGCAGCTCTAATCGAGTAAGCTACGGGGGTTGGTTTACTTCCTCGAATGCTTACACCTGGCTTCTTGTCCTCGCTAGCTTAGTAAATAAGAATTCGCGGTCTCCAAATAGTCCGAGACTAGCAGGAGGTCCCTTGCCCTCGCCTCTCGTAAATTTCGATCAAGGAGTTAATGGTCCCGAAGACGATCATGTTGAGGTGACCGAGGTTCTAGATGAGGCTCTTGTGGGATACGATGATATAGTAATCCGCAAAGCTGTTTCTTCAAACCCTGGATTTGAGCCTTCGACTAGTGAAATCCCGGCAACCGAAACCTCGGAAAGTCAGCTAGCACACACCAGCAATCGCGATCCGATTGAACACCATGTGGCTAGCCAGGCACTTCAAAGGGGCCCGACAAAAAAAGCACTTCTGGTATGTTTTAGACTCCGATATAACCTGAACCCCTCATCGTGCTATTGCAGATCACAGCAGACAGCTCACCTGCGATCAACAACAGCGAGCATATCGACCAGCTAGACTTTAGTGTCAATGACTCCGAACGTTTCAAACAGTCTCTCAAAAGTTAGTGTCTGAAACCCAATCAGAATAAATATCCTGCTAACCTCATATACTAGAACTTGGCTTTCAGGAAGAGAACATTTACGTTATAAAGGCTGTTGGGAGAGAATTTCTCACGAAGAAGTCAATAATGGAAGGCCTTGAGTTCCTGTTTTCGGGAGCCGTGGATGACGACGTACTTGTTTTGTTTGGTTCAGATCGTTTTCCCAATAATAGAAGTCTCACTGACGTTTGATTTATTTAGTTTCAACTCACGCTACAGGCTCGGCTAACGGCAAAGATGTTTATATCAATGTGCTAGAAAACGACGGATCCATAACACGTGTGGGCAACCGGGTCAGTGCGCATCGACAGCCATAACATTTTTTTTGGTTGAATCTCTTTCGTAGATTTTTGTTGAATTTATGTCGACCAAGCTTGATGGTGTTAGATGTACGGTTGAGGTATTAGATCTCTGCTGATGCCTGTTTGAGTATTAACCTAGGTATTGTGATAGGTTGTCCTCGATATATGCCACGCCGCTGGTTTAATCAAATGTCAACATGTAACTCGGCAAATGAAGCCCAATATCGTAGCTTCATTTCCCTTGATACCAAATCCTCGGTTCGTTATTACAGGTCAACACGATCAAAACAAAACATATCTGCCAGCTCGTCGCGTTGACCTCGGCATACAATACTCTACGATGGGTACGGGGCAACCTTTTATCTACTCATATGGTTAACAAGAGCCTAATTTAGAAACGTCCTCACGCTCGACCCATGGCTCTAATTCTACCGTCCAGGCCTTATCTCTGGGAAACTTGATGACATCGAATGTGGTAAGGGTGGTTTTCTCATTTTGCATTTAACGAGGCCCAAAACTTGGGTAGTTTGTATGGGCAGCTGCCAAAGCAGGCGAAACTGCGTATGAGCGCACTAATGGTTGCAGCAATGGCACCTTGGTAGATGTGAGTATCCGGCCGACAGGACGGACAAATTCTAATCCGCTCAATCCCTTTCTCCAGGGTTTCTGTACGGCTATTGGTAAGGTCCCAAAATGTATAACTTTGCCTAGCCTAACCACCACCCACGTTTGAAGAAACAAAAGGGTACCTCTCACGTAGGGAATTGTTTGATCACTACGTTTCGTGAGTTATTCTACCACTAAGTATCTCTAGTGTGCTAAATTAGCTTAAACCATCCACGATAGCACCACTATCGAAGAAGAAAACGTAGCCTTTGCTGAAAAGGTCGCACAGCGACCTGTGGAAGAACAGAAGCAGTTGATGAGGGAATTCAAGCCTCAGCACGCACAACTTCTGAGCAATCGAAACAACACGGTGGGTGTCTTGAACTTAGCTAATGCCGATGTCGAGTAGAACTAAAGGAACTTGCGATGATTACTGTAGGAGCGGATCTTAAACGGATCTATTTTTGAGATGCTCCCGCAAGCGGAAGTATAACCACCCATTCGAGGAAGTCCACAGATAGTAAGGTCGAATTAATAACCCCTCAAAACATACCTGCCATTATAAATTTGTCTTGTTTGCTTTTCTTGTGTCCTGCCCAAATTGCTGTGTATTGACTCAGTGCGCGCCTGTGTTGTCAAGCTTTCTATGCAATTCACCGAATACAATATGCCTCTACGATTTTTTCCGGTTGTAATATTCTGCGTGCGATCAATCTTGGAACCACCACTTGTATAATCTTTCAGACAACCGCCGGCAGCGGGTTTATTGCCAGAATTATGACGTAGTAGTTCACATAGATGCAGTAGAGCTGATCTATGTCACCGCAAAGCTTGATAGCGCGACACGAGGACCAACCAGATTAGGTTGATAACCTGGAGATTCACAACCTGCGGGGTATATGCGGGGCAAGTCGAGGCCGCTATGACGTTAGAACCCGGGCTCGAAATTTGGGGTGCGGAGCTCTGATGTTCTTGGTTCTACAGGAAGTTAGTGCGCGATGGTAGATATGCGAGAGCACATCGACGTAAGATCACTGGGAAGGCATTACCTGGAGGGGGTAAAAGGGGATGTTTACTTGGTGTAATACTTCTTATAAGTAGAATTGCACGAGACTCACGACGAGTATTCATCGGTATGGTATCTGAGGAGGTTTATGTTCCGGTTGAAAATCCGGTAGATTTTAATGCTAAACTCGTAAGTTAAGCACCGATGCCTTCGAAAGCTTTGAACCTTGATTTCTATAACATAATACTTGTGTCGACGAGCACTAATGTGTGGCGGCATTTACCGAGGACAATTGAATCGTGGTGTATTTAAACCAAGGTTTAGATCTATCACGGCGACCAAGGACGACCTCCTTCAAGACTATGTATAGACGCTAGTCTAGCCTCTGCCTAGCAAATCGAGAAAGCGTCGAGGCTGCTGCACATCGGTCAATGACGCGCGTGAACATGAGCCAAGCGTGATAAAAAAAATAGACTGATAAGATCGTGGGTGTCGAGAGCATGACATCAAGCTCGCCACCTGGCGTTCATTTGGCGTTGACAGTATTGAGATGATTGGCGTATCCTGCGTAGCGAGTGATTGATTATCGTGTGAGCTTATATTCTAGCGAGAAACCAAGGGGGATTCGCGTACGTTTGTGCTCCTGTACGCAAGGTTGAGTGCCTGTTCTATTTGTTGGCAGTTTCACCGACATTTGATCGCTTGGAGCGAGAAGTCGGAGGATCAGCCAAGTGTTCAGCCATATGTGAGGAAAAAACTAGTTGAGGGAAGTAAGAGGTCCGATGCAATGCAATTGTTATCAGCTGAACCGCTGAAAATACCCAATATCGTAGCCGAAATTAGTCGCAAATTCTGCAGCTGTAAAGTACCAAGAGAAACTGGACTCGACGCGGGTCACGTGGTCCGACCTTTGCAACAAATATCCCACACTCGTTTTCCCGTTTTCTTCCCGAATTCACAGGTGGTGGTGACATTGAAGATCCTCCGCAGAATTATAAAGCGACATCCAGGTACACGCGTGCTCTTATGTACTTTCGACCCCACAAAGATGTAAACAAGGTCCG
>WSTH01001198.1:0-14061 GCA_019616345.1 Ceratobasidium sp. 395
ATCGCGCCCAGCATGGCCAACAAATCCGTCCAAAACGGACTCTCGTTCACATGGTTGTGGTCCGGCTTGATTCCGTCGGCCGCGAGGGTCATGAGCGGGAGGACGAACATGAACCGGAATACGATTCGGATTATCTGTAAAGATGGAGATTAGTATGAGCGGGCGGGGTTAATTGAATGGGTGGGGTTGAGCGGGGTTAATTGAATGGGTAGGAGTGAATATGGATGTATTCCATGGTGGGAAAGAAGAGAAGTACGGGGTGGACTTACGTTGAGCTCATGGAATGTGCTGAGACGGACGACGACCTCGGGTTCGGCACCTTCGTTCTTGACTCGGCGGAGGAATGCAGGGAAGAGCCAGAGGACGCGGAGGAACCAAAGCGTAACGATGAGCGAGCCGATCGAGCCGGCAAAAATTGTCCAAGCTTCGCACTACCGACCAAAATCTCTCTCTCAGTCCCCTGCCTCTCAATCCCAACAAACGAAAAACCCACCTTGAGCGGATCATCCCTCATAAACACCGCCAACAACGGCAACCCCACAACAGCCGTCACACTCCCAGCGACCCAACTCTTGAAATGCACGCTCCTGAACCAACTCGTCTGCGCGGCGCCGACGTTGATGAGGAACAGCCAAAAACACAGCTCTTCGAGATGAGACACGATCTCGAGCGCCCAGGCCAGGCTGAACATGATGTAGATCGCGGTGAGCCATGTGCGTTGCGGGTGCGTCCAGAGTTGATACGGCTTCGGGACGATGCCGACGGTGGGGATCGAGATGTATCCTTCGTCGTATTTTATTACCGTCTGTTGGTTCGGGAGGTTCGAGTTAGGATGGGTGTGGAGGTAGGGAGAAGATGGGGGTGGGACGTGCCATTGTTATACTGTATACCATTAATAATGGGACGCTACATAAATACGAGTACTGCCAAGACGCCGTTAGCGTGTTGTGTCGAGAACCCTTGGCAGGAGCTAAAACTACTCACTGTCATGACGCGTTTGAATGCGCCCGAGTTGCCTCTGTTCCATCTAGATGTGCAGTCGATCAATGAGGGTTATGAGGAAGATGGAGATCGGGAGGGTACATACTTGACGCATGCGAAGCGGTCAAACTTCCAGAGGTGGGTCACCAAGTAGCAGAACAGCTGTACTCGAGTTCAGCACCTATGCTACCTACGACTGGTAAGATGTACTCACAATAACAGACAAGATAGCCCACAACGCGCTGGTGGCAGGCGACGTGTGCGTCATGTCTCAAGCGGGGCGGGGCGGGACAAGGGAAAAAAAGGTGGGGAGATGGGGGACGAAAGAGTTAAATGCGCTCAAACCGAACGCAGAAGAACTCGAGAGTGAAACGACCAGCGGAAGAAATTCGATCAGAGAATACAAGATTCTATTTGTCTGCATCAGCAAAGCGATGGGATGTTAAGGACACTGGGATCACCGACTGACCAGTTGCGGAAATTCCGCACCGACTTGCACGCCAGAAGATAGTTCGTCGGGGAGAAACGAGCGTCGAGGGGGGGCTGAACGAGAACTGGGTGGGGCACGCATAAATACCAGCCATTATTACGCTTCGCTTGGGTTCCCCAGCCGTATGTACCACCGGGAGTCGTGGACAGAGAATCCGGGCCCGGACCACATCCCCGGGTCTGCCCCTGATCATCAAATTTTCTCTGTGCGCGCCTCCAGGTTCCGTGATAGCCACATCCCTATATTGGAATATCGACTCTCGCCATGACTGGCGTATGGTCGCCGACCTGGCTATGGCTATGCGCGCCTCGCCATTGCTGCCGACGCCGCCCGCCAGCCTTGAACATTCGCCACCTCGTCTATCCGTACGCCGACCGAACCCCAGAACCGCATGCACGCCTTCACCCTAATATAACTTTACCCATACATGGCGCCCACACCCGAACACACATACCATTGTCCTCCTATTCCGCTCCTCGGCCTTTCGAACGGGACATCAGCCAATGACAAGTTCCGCCATCGCCTGATTATCCCGGTTCGCGTTAGCGTGCGGTGCTCCTACAATGCCAATTCGCCACGTTCTTTGCTCCTCTCCGGCGCCGGTTCGCAGATTTAGGTAAACGCGTACGTCGGACAAAGAAAGGATGCGGTTGGGTGGCGGCTGTGAAGAGCGGTTTGGAGTTCGGCGTTGCTCATCTCCGCGAGTCGCTTTTGCGCTACGGTTGGGGGACGCATGCGTGAAATGTCAAGGAGCAAGAGCTTGGCCCTCGTGTGCCTGTGACTTCAGCGCCACTTTTGGCACGGCCTCCTTGCCGAAAAACCTTGACAGCTTCACATGCTCGACAATTCTAGTCTGTCTCGGTCATACGCGACTATCGCCTCGACGACGTCCATCTTCAGACGACGTTCACCACCATCATCGTCGAAACCGGCCGACCTTGTCTCCCCGATCAGGGTTTCATTACGTAATGACAGTTTACCTCCGAAGGCGCTCCGAGCTATGTAAACACTACCCGCCCCGCGTTCTCAAAAGGCCCAAATAAATAAACTTGTGGAATGCGGCGATAGAAAAATTTGGCACTAATTAATGGATGCATGCCAGCTCGGCGATCCCTACTGAAACGAGCTGCGCGAGATAATCCCTCCCAGGGCAGTATGAAATCGAGCTTCCGCTTCGTGATCAACGCACCACGCGGTACACATCTGCTTGGCTCGTAAATAGTGACCTACGTAGGTCCTGTCCATGACCCACGGCGAGAACGTTCAACCGTGGGGTGTTTCCATCGTAATAGCGCGCGGCCCGCAGCACGGCAAGGTCCAGCCGCTGTAGGTGGTAACCCTGTATTCCATCTTCACGCGGGTAGAAAATAGCACGTAAAATCTGATATTTTGCAGGGATGGTCGTTTGACCCGGGGTTGTAGTACTACGGCAACGGACAGAAGTATCCGCGCGACACAGCACGACATATTTTTGTGTCACCGAGGTTGGAATCCAGACCGATAAAGTTCCCCCACGAGGAGACGATTATGTGCCGCCCGAACAAGAAGTTGTGGTTTCTAGTGCGATGGAAGGGAGGGCGGGATGGTAAATCGACGAAATGGATGATAGATTAGGCGTCCACGTACATGCACGAGTAGATATACCTAAATGGAGCAAAGTCATTAGTGTCTCATCAAGAACACAAGGGATAGATTATCGAGTGACGTATATCAGAGGAAACGTTCCGGAGAGAACAAACGAAAATAGCCGGCGATAAATCAAACCCCATCCAAGCGCATACAGGCTTGATGGAATCATATGGCCCCGGCAGGACTCATCTCGCAAAAGAAAGCGATTCGGGGAGCGCGGTGACTGACTTTTATTATTCTTCCCCTCTTCCTGCTTGGCTGGAGCTCCATCTGCCCCTAGGATGCCACTCGTCTCCCCACCGCCTCGCCCCTTGAAATGGCTGGATCCTGAATGCCGGTCGCCACCCGAGACGGCCCGCCCATTCGATCGCTTCCAGTATCGGATGGTAGTTTGGATCCCCTCGTCGGAGTCCACCGATCTCGTCTTGATTTATAGGTGGCCAAACCCCTCGTCCTTCACTCAGTATCTTCTCCTGGTCATCCCGATCTCTGTACGCAGTACGAAGTTCTTTTCGAATCCACTGTGCGTACGCAGCAAGAATTGCTCGACGTGCTGTGGGCGAAGCAAAGACCAGGACGAGAGATTTATCATAGGATCGGAGGCGAATTATGCGTTTTGGACGAGGAAAGTTGTGGTTCCCCAATGTGTATGCTGGAGCATTGGAAGAGGATGTGTAGTGTGAGGATGGGATATCTCGTTCGCCCGACATACTCCAGCTGAGACTCGGTTTTAAATCGGGTGAGTCCGGTGTAGGTTCGGTAGAGGGCCATGCAGGTGAGTCGACCTAGTTCGACATTAGATCGCGTGAGATGGAAAGAGAAGACAGACTTACATCCTGTTCCAACTCCCTCTCCAGCCTCGGATTCTGCATCGCAGCCAAATGTTCCGCCCACGCCGCGTTCTTCAAACTCCTGACACCCGCATCCGTCCATTCCAGCCGACTCAACAGCCCCGTGACTTTATCTCTAACGGATACAGCCGCCGCCCGTTCCTTCATCTCTGCTATCCAATCCGTTTTCCCTGGCAAGCCGAACAGTTCAACCGATCGTGTCAGAACGTATGAGTCCGGTGAGGACTGGGTAAAAGCATGTGATGGGATGAAGCGAGCGTATTTCGTGGATAGGTATGGCGGCTTCGGGAAGTGCGGGTTAGCAGGGGTAAAGGAGGTGGCGAGGGTGGTGTTTATTGGGATTTGGGCGGATGTGGGTGTTACTTGGACTGGAGATTGTCCACGGCCTAGGAGGTGTACGCGAAGGTAGCGCCTTGGCTTGGGTTTAGGTTTGGAGCCGGATTCGGATTTGGGCTTAGCGTCATGCACGGGCTTGGGAAAGCCTGGCGAAGCATTCGCGTCGGATGTCGAACCAGTCAACGATTCGTCATCCCCCTTGGAACCCCTCGTACCGCTCGAAAACTTCCTTTGCACAAAATTGCAACATAAACGGCCATCAACGCCCAATCCTTTCTCATCCTTTTCACCTCTGCCCACATGGTGATATCTGACGATTGTGCCTAGGTGAAAATATCAGTACCCATAAGGCTTGGCCATACACGACCTAGCTGACGATCGACTTACTAACGCTACTGGTGCCGCACGGCGTGTTGCCCGCCCATCGAACTATTTTTCGAGCTACAACCCCACTACGAAAAGCAGAGGTTAGACCATATTGCCTACACGAGGAGTCGATCGTCGTCAGGTTCTAGCCTGGTGCTTTTCGCCTCGTTACTTACAGACATTTTTTTTGTGCTGACCGTGTGGTGAACCAAAAGAAGGACAGAGAAGGAATTTGCAATATGATCCTTGTGGCTACGATCACGTGTGGAAGCCTTCTCCACACGTGGCTTGGCAGGGAATGTTTGCCATTCATAACAAACCACCACCGCTATGGGAAAAAGCAAGACCGCGAAACGATTGCAGGCTTTGAAGGTCGATCAGCCGGGGCCAGATGATTTTACGTATTTAGCTGTGTTCTTTCCTGTTGGAAGGAATGGTGTTGCGTTGGCGAAGGACTCTGATCCTAAGGACCAGGAGGCGGCGGCGAGAATTGCAACTTGGATGCACCTCGCGGGGCTCCCGATACGGAAATTATTTTCTAGGAAAAGCGTGAGTAATTCTATTATTGCTTTCATTCAGACGAGGATTGAAGTTACGTAGGAGGAGCATGTGCTAGTCGAAGTCAGGGAAGAAGTGCCTCAAGACGTGATCGAGGCAAAGCTCGGAGCATATAGGTGGACAGATATGCTTCACGGCGTTCTACCAACACACGTCAACGCGGAGTCGATGGTTATGCGTGCGAAAGTCAGGTCGCATGACGCTGTTGAGAAGATGGGCGGTGAGTTTAAAGAGATCGTTGGCCGCTCTGAAGGTTAAATTTCGGCGTCGGTAGGAATGGTATGCTTTTATCCTCCGAGGATCGTCCCCGACGAGAATGTTCTTTCTCGATTCAAGCAACCGTTCCCTCAACCTAGGAAGCATGATCTTATGGAGCCATCGAAGTTTAGTGCGATCAAGTATATACCATTGCCGCCCCAGCTTACGTTTGCTCGTACGTTTACTTTCCTTATACGATTATCAAGTTACTTATATGACACATAGACGAAGAGGATGTTAAACCGAGGATAGCCGACGAGGAGACTAAACCGGATATCAAACCTGATGCAAAGCCAGACGACAAGTCAGGTGTCAAGTCGGACGACGCGCCAGATACCAAGCCTGATACCAAGCCTGACCTCAAATCCGAGCCCGATCAAGGTAACAGCGACATTTCAATAAATATCTGGTTTTTGCTTTATCCTTACGCTTACCTATCTAGAACGCAAACCGAACGAGGCACTCAAGGAGGAATTCAGGCAATATAAGCTCAAGAACCCCGGCCCCATCAGACCATCCGCCGATATGAATATCGACGACATTGATTGTACGTGCACCGAGTTATAAGTCCTTGGTTCTCATAGCCTACTTACGATGTTCGTAATCGCCTCCAAAGATAAACCGAAGCTCGAGGCCGAGGTCCAGCCGGAAGCAACAGACGGTGTGTATTCTTCATCTCAAATCAAATCAGTTAGGTTCTAGGAGTCTGATGTTTCGTTTCTTCGTGGTTCTCTGTCAAGAAATCCGACAGAACCAAGCATTAAAGGAAGAATTCAGGCAGTATAAGCTTGCTAACCCTGGTCCAATACGACCATCTGCCGATATGAATATCGACGATGTCGATTGTAAGCGAACTGAGCAGGGCTTTGTTGGAGGGGTTTATATCGCTAACATTACTTGAACTTACCTTCGGTAGATAAACCGAATATTGAGGCTGAGGCCGAACCAAGAGCAACAGAAGGCGCGTATTTATCCGTTCAGCTTGAACCAATTGGGCTCCAGGAATCTAATATGTTTTGATTCGTTACGCTAGCCAATCCAGACACTGAAGCGAACCGAGCTCTCAAGGAAGAGTTTAGGCTGTATAAGCTTGCCAACCCCGGCCCCATAAGGCCATCTGCCAATATGAACATCGACGATGTTGATTGTAAGTCAGCTAAGCAGCACTTCCCTTCGGCTCTCGTGGGCTACTTACAATACTTGCAATTACTCTGGACAGATAAACCGGAGATTGAGACTGAGCCCGAGCGCGAGCCTGAAGCAGTAGATGGTACGCACTCACCCTTGTAACTCGAATAACTTGGCTTATAGCCGCAATTAGCAACACCCGAAGGCTCCGCCCAACCTGGTCCCTCAGGAGCAGAGCCAACTCTCTCGAACCGGGACGCTTCTGAAGACGGCAGTGTCCCGCCGATCAAGCCTGAAACCAACGAAGGTATTGTATACGACCCAGCCTAATTTTATTCGCTACTTACGAGGATTGGCACTGTAGATGTGGTTCCCAGTCACTCATCGGCAGATCAAGAGCAGCCGACGCCTCAGTCATCTGGAGCAAAACGGCCACTAGAGGAAGCAGAATCCGATTCTCGTGAGTACGACCAAACTTTAGATATGTTGCAGAAGGGCTTATACTTGGTATTTATACATCAGCTGTAAAAAGAGAAAGAAGAGAGGGATAACGCTTTCTCGCCGTATGCTTTATGCAACTCTTCTTGCGCCTTGTCCTCGACCGCACCTGGGTTGTCTTGTTTACAATCTTCGCCATTTCTTGCAGTTCGAGTATATTAAAGGGTCTTGCGACCCCAAAATAAATAACAATATCTCATACAAAAGTCCACTGATGCATGGAAAGTGAGCTCCGGTCATATCAATGATTAGGGAGAATAAGAAGTAAATATTGAAACATTTTAGGAAGATACGTTTGGGTGTATATCGTTCATATGAACCGCTAAATTGCTGAGAGACGTATTAAGATAGGCCATGAGTATGTGTTGCAGCAGTCTTGATGTAAAATGACTGCAAAAAAGGGCGCATACAGCTCGCTAGAGGTATGATAAACCAGATTGAATAGATCAAATCTTCTCCACAACGCGCATATACTAAGGATATTAGGCATCCCGTAACAGACTTCTATGAGCCAATGTAAGCATACTCAGCTCGCAGATACTTATTTCTGTGTTGCGCGTAAGCTGAGCACTTCGTTCTGTCACTACTAAATAGCGAAGATCTAGTATGCACTTGGGCATTTCCTCATTAGCGAACGTATGAGCCCAATAACTCACAAGCAGCTTGCTAGATAATTCAAGCACTCAGAGACTGACAACTTACTAAAGAACCAAAACCCGACTCGACAACTGTCCTCAGACGACCCAAGACTTGACCATTACATTTTGATTGTTCTTGTTTTTCTGTTACGCTGTGGCTGTACGGTTACCAGCAAGCGCCTTGCGTTTCACGATTCTTACCACAATTTGCGACCACACTAGCCTCTAGAGGAAAAATCTCACTATCATCTCATCTGCAAACGGCTGTAAAATTAAAAGCACCAGCACACTCGCAATGTTTGATCCTATACTCTGTCTCTAAAAAAAATAGCCCTCGATCTGAGTCATGATTGCCACATTCAGACATTCGCAATCTTCCTTCCCGAGCACGCAAAGCTAGCGAAAACTATGAGACCATCGGGATTCTGCTCAACTCTTACTCACTTTCTTAGTCACTACTCAAGCAAGGATCAGTCAGCATGCTGGTGTGCAACATATAAATAACCAATAGTTTTTTCGCTACCACCAAGCACACCGAGTCTCATCTAGCTAGTAATTTGGCAACAATGTCGACCCTTGTAGAAACACGCATCAACTACTTTGTGCCTCCGGCTGACGGATCGAGAGCCTTTCGGTGGATTAACTCCACTTACCCAGGAGGTGGCCCCAGACGAGTACGTTATTTCAACGCCTCTATTATAAGATAACTAACACCTTGCTCACCTAGAACTGGGAGGCTTCGGATTTTGCTGCTACGGTCGAGAATGTTCGAGGCAGAGAACGCTCTCCAGAGTTCAATCTTGACGTCACAGGGTTTGAGTTCCACAAGTCGCCAACTAAAGTGGAAGATTTTGGAAACGAATCATTAATCAAGTCGAAATACTATGAAGAGTGCATCCAGAACCTAAAGGACATCACTGGAGCCTCGAGAGTGGTGATATTCGATCATAGTGGGTGATTTCTCGACCTTGGAACCAAGGCTCATTCTGATACACGTGATGATGCGCAGCTATACGGCGGCCGCGTCCCGAGGGTACGGAGGATACGCCAGACAACCGTGGGCCTGCGTTAATAGCGCATGTTGATCAGGTGCAGCAGTTCTCTGTCGAGTCTCGCGTATGATTTACACCGAGCACTTGCTTTGTAGACCCCTGAATCTGCGGAGCGCCGTGTTCGCCTGCATCTTCTCGAGTCTGACGTACCTTCCTTGCTTTCCAAGCGGTATCAGATCATCAACCTCTGGCGTTCTATCAACAATCCCGCTTGGCAGCTCCCTCTTGCTCTATGCGATTTCCGTAGTGTTGCGAACGAACAAGGGGGCGACTTTGTGCCAATAACGTTGAAGTACCCTGACCGCGACGGAGAAACACTCGGTGTAAAACACAACAGTCAGCACAAGTGGAAGTATCTTGCCGGAATGACGCCGGACGAGTTCATCCTGATCAAGTGGTCAGTTATTGTTTTAACAACTAGCGCTTGAGCTCACCATGAACCAGCTTTGACTCGAAACTCGACGGTAGCGTGGCAACCTTCACCCCACATACCGCAATTAACGAGTAAGCTCCTATATACGAGTAATATTAATGTGAAATCACCACTTATTACTAGCCCTACGACTCCGGCCGGCGTACCCGATCGCCAATCCATTGAAATCCGTGCGTTGGTATTCTACGATGAATAAGTGCACTGCGTGTTTTGGATCTTAATACCTCACCATAACTATTTGACTTCACCTGTATCCAGACTCATACAAGATGCTCCAATTAATTCCCTTACACCAAACTTTCCGCTCCTCGCACATTGGCCACATTCCTCATGCAAGCACCTCGCAATCGAGCTGGTTTCGGATCGTCTGGTGATTGACCTGCCTGGAACTTCGAAGGCTTCTTGAGTCCACGACGAAAATTACGAGGTGCACGATCTGGATCCGAGGCAGATAGATTGACCACCCTCGAGCATGAGGAGTCTCCAGCCGTTTGGTGAGACCATGTACCTGGGCCAACTAAATACTATGTCTGTACAGAATCCTCATACTCGGCTAGTCCTACCTCTTCACATGAGTTGAAACAAGAGCATGTTATCACCTACACGATCCGCACAAAATGTGAGTGGTATATAAAACTTCTACCAGTGCGCTAGCGATCGCATGTAGATATTATATTGACAGTTAGCAGCACCAGCCACGTTTGGTGCTCTGGTCGGTCCTTTCTAACCGACTCGAGCAGCCAGAATCTACGATCGCCCATCAGACTTCAATTGACAGTCTTCGATCAAATCACTTTAATTTGGCAGCTTCCCGGTACCGGTTCGGGTCGGAAGCTAAAAAACCTTGCAGCTCTTATACCTTGTCCTCGAGAACTTCCAGCCTCGAGCACGTCATAAATTCCTCTCGGCTGACCGGCGGCCGACTGGTAGGAGTTTCGACATTAGTGTCGGTAGACCATGAAGTTCCCGGGGACACACCGACTAGTAACGGGTGGGCGACTTCTGGGTACGTCTGAACGAAGCAAACAGACTACCGGGCGATGAGGTGGAAGGACGGGATTGAGAGGTAAGTCGGAAGTGAACCAAGTAGTGATAAATCGCTGTCATTAATATTATAGATGTTAGTAGTTTAGGAGCAAGCGACAAGGGCAAGTGGGAGTGCACGGACCAGCAAACCAAAACTGAACAACGGGGTTAACATGTGTGGTATCATCGTGTGGATACTGCTCCGGGATTGATGGAATGAAGGAGTGGGACCTGGTTTTATATGGAGCCTGTTTAATGGCAAGTCAGGATTAGCTAGGACTCAAGTGTTGCAATGGTAGCACAGGATACAATGTTACTACTCGCGAAGTGCACCAAAGAGTAAATTGTCACTGTACATTCATGCTCGTGAGCATACTCCTACTATTCCCTCTATAAACCAACTCCTTTTCAGTTTGAATCTCGGCGGGCTTCGGTGTCAAATAGAGCCCATCAAAGATCAGGCAAGCCTGACGGCGGATAGCCCTGCGTGAAAACCTGAGAGCCGAGGAGAGCGGCCCTCATCAAAATGCTCGAAGCTTGGGCTGCTTGGCTTGGACGTAAGTGTCAGAGATTCTAGGTGCCGGTCTATTGCATGGATTTTACCTGAAACTTGGTTGACACGGGCTGACCTTGCGCCGAGCTTGCGCTATATAAATCGTTATTCCATGTAAATTATAGTCAGTCGCCTCCCCCCCGCGAAACATGGTCGCTTTATTACTTCTAGGGCTTGCTAGCTCGGCTGTCGGCTTAACTAGAGCTTTGGAGGCCATACCCATAATCAATCCTAGGTTATTTCCTTCCAATTACACTGCAACGTGCCAAACGATTGCGAAGTCGGTGTCTGGGGTTTATTATCTCGGTAGAGTCCTTGCGCAGCTCGAGCTCAGCGTGTATGCTAACTCCAACGTTGAACCTAAAGGACATCCTCTATACCAGAAAGGGAACAGTCACTGGGCGTCATCAAGCAATCAAAAATCGGCTTGCGTGGTCGAACCTGAGAACGCTGAGGATGTCTCGACCATTGTGAGTAATAATTTACTTCTTACCTCGCAGACTTTCGGGCAAGTGTTGAGTATTGTCCCGCAGCTGAGGATTGTCGCCAACACATCTACACCGTTCGGCATCCGTTCTGGAGGCCACGCCACTAATCCAGGCTTCTCATCAACCCCTGGAGTCCAGATCGCGCTCTTCAAGCTTAGCGAGGTCACGTATCACCTTGGCTCGACGGCGGCCGATGGGTCGGTGGGAACAGTTAATATCGGCTCTGGCCTTGTAGGTTTCAGCTCCTTTCCATCAACGTTTAGCTTACTCACCTAAACTGTTGGAAGGTCTGGGACGATGTCTATAACGCCCTCCAACCACATGACGTGACTGTGGTAGGAGGTCGAGTCTCTGGCGTTGGCGTTGGCGGGTTCACACTGGGTGGGGGGTACAGTTGGCTCAGCAATCAATACGGGTTGGCGTAGATTCGCATGGCTTGCTTCTCGCCTCCGCTGACTGCTCTTTCGTTAGACTGACCATCGACACGGTGACTGCGTTTGAGGTTGTACTGCCAAATGGAACCATCGCCACTGCGACTGAAACTGTTAACCCAGACCTTTTCTTCGGACTGAAGGTACGACGGTGCTTTTAAGCTTACCTCAATCTCATTTTCTCTCGCCAGGGTGGCTTCAACAACTTCGGGGTCGTAACCAAGTTCACATTGCTCGCGTTTCCCCAGGGCCAAGTGTGGGGAGGTCTTCGAACGTTTACGTTTGATCAGATCCCTCGTATCAACAATGCAACTGTTGATTTTATCAATGGCATCACTGACCCAAAGGCCGGAATTATCACCACATACAACTATTTGCTTGGGCAGGCAAGTTGGAGTTGGATATATGCGTCATATACAGGCATTTTTGAGCTGACGATCGTTGCGTTTGAAGCCCGGAGTATCTCTACTCATGTTTTATGATGGCCCAACCCCGCCCGCGGGAATATTCGAAAGGTTTGACTCTATCCCACAGTTTACGTCGGACGTTTCAACACGGAGTCTCGCCAGCTTGGTAAAAGCTAGCCCAGCAAATGCGACTTACGGCAATCGGTTTGTTTATTACAGCTGTTGGTCTATTACGCCGGTACTAACCCAAATCTGTCTAGGGGCGCTTTCAATACTGTCTCGCTGAAGACATACTCCCTTTCTCTGATCGAGCAGGTTGCGAACCAAAGCCTTGTGAGTGCTCTCTATGATGTAGCCCGCAATCCCTCTGACGTTTATCGTACAACCTGCAGTACTGGGGAACTAGAGGTAACTTCCATGGAGCTACTTTCATCTCATACGACGTTGAGCCATTCCTTCCGTCGATGAACGCAAGAAGCAAGGGAGGAGCGTATCCACATGATGATTATCTAATTCCTCTCAACCTTTATTTTGCGTGGCAAGGCGAGCTGAACGATAACTTCTTCATCGAGGCGCTCAAGCAAAGCACTCAAGTGATATTCAACCAAGCCGTAGCCGAGGGTCAGCCTCACATTGCGGGGGAGAAGCAAATAAAGTATGGCAACTACGCATCTGGGTCAGAAGGTCTTGGGTCGTGAGTGTTTTGCTGCAAACGTTTTAGTTGATCCGACTCATTTGGTCGATGTAGGATATATGGGAATAACCTGGCCCGACTTAAGGCGGTCAAATCCCAACTCGACCCAGCGAATGTTATGTCCTTGGCTGGGGGATACCGGTTCTGATACTTGGCCTGTCTGCTTCTTGCGTGATCTTTGCTCTGCACAGTTTCAGGCGGAATGGTTCGAGTACGCAGCTACAGACAGAACAAACCCATATATTATACCCCAAAATAAAACGCATTCTTTTCTCAATCTGTAATGTTGAGTACAGCTTCTGCCTCTTCTTGGAGAAGCTTCGCTAAGGTCCTAAGCCCTATCCTTGACAAAGTTTGCAGCAACACCAATACTGGAACCGGTTGTGTTAGAGATAAAAATACGATACTGAATAGGCTGCTATACCTTCCGTCAACAGGATAAGCTAGATGAGCAGGGAGGCTATAGCCAGGCATGGCGCAGAAAAGGTCCCCTGTGTTGCAGAAACTAGCAATATTTTGTGAGCTAGTACTCCCATCCTTGGGCGCCAAATCGACAGAGGGCGAGTTGATTGGCCATGGGTTGAGATCGATGTTGCGACCTGGATCGCCGAATACGAGGAGGGACACCATCTTCGACTTCAAGTTGCTCGAGAGGATCGCGCCTGTACTAGGTTGTTAGACTTGCAGTAACGTATAGGATTTAAACCGTGCGTACTAGTACTATGCAAAACCAAGGCACCCTTCGAGTATCCACTCAGAACGAAACGCTGGTTAGGGCACGCAGCCGCCTGTGAGACTATATAACCTGCGGTAATGGCAGCGCCGGCGGCCACCGTGGCTATATACTCAGCACTTGTGTCGTACGTGATAGACTTGGTAGTCGTGCTGTGAGAGCAATGCTGACGATGCGTACGGCAACATGTTTAGTCTTAATGCTTACCCTGGAACGGCCGATGCAACTGCGGCTGCCAGTGGCGTGCCAACGATACCGAGTCCAGTTTCCGTAGTTCCAGCTATATGGACGAGTTGCAGAGCAGAACAGGATTGGCGGACTTCGAGGTTGACTGGCGAGCCCAGAACTGAAGTAGCGATGAGAAGAGAGGCCTGCATAAGCAGATATCAGCATTAAATTTCGATAGAAATAGAGGGGGAAAACGCACAATAAAAGACTTGGAGAGCATGTTTGGTGTATGTGCAGTCGAGTGTAGAGAACTGCTAGTCACTACGAGGATAAGGGCAGGAGT
>WSTH01001199.1:0-14058 GCA_019616345.1 Ceratobasidium sp. 395
CTTCGCAAATCTTTCGCTCGCGATAAGAAGAAATCGCCTATTCTAAACCGGATACACGATGCCTTCAACGCGTTGGTAGGTTGCAATCTATTTTCTGCGCGTGGCAAGGTTCTCGGCGTGAGCTAATATTACTTCAACATTACTTCCTCATCCACAGGAGGAAAACGCGTTGCCCGTAGCAGACCTTGTGAAGCGTACCACGCGTCTCGCAACAGTACTCTCCGAATGCGTACCCCTATTGTATGAGTCGCGTGCTCGGCCAACGCTCGCCTTCTGTGGTTCGGCTATCGAGTCGTTGTACGAGACTAAACTCAAGCCCGCGGCGAAGTCAAAGGACCGGCAGAACACCACGCTCTGGGAGGAGACAATGCTCAACGGTTTGATCCAGCCAATCCTCGTGAGTTCCCACTTCCACCGCTATCACCAGACAGTTAAGCTTCGTCATCTTTACCAGGAGATCGTTGACCCAGACGGCAAAGGTAAGTTCAAGCTTCATGCAAGTTTGAATTTTCTGAATATCCGTTCACAGATGCTGGGTTGTTTGGCGAGACATTATACCCAGCAATATGCCGCGCCATGCGGTCTGGGTGCGCCGCAGCCTTTGGTGGCCGCTTTGCACACTCAGTAAGCACTTTAGTTTAATCTTTCATAGAGGGCGAATTTATAGTACCACTTTTAGCTTGCACTTGTGCTCCTCGAAACATGCTCGGCTCCAGAGAACAAGCGCACCCTTCTTGACCAGAATGTATTCGGGGTGTATGTTCAACACGATCTAACCGTGGAAACCAAGTTGACTCTCATACTCGTTAGCACAACTCTTTCTAAACTTATTATCGACGCAAAAAGTACGCATACATTCAAGTTCTGGGCCATAAAATGACTAATGCTGCTATCCCTGCACAGGTTACCACCACCTCGACACTCTGCTAGAGCTTTCCTTTAGAATGTTTTCTCGTCAAGACGGGGCGAACACTCGTGAATCTTATGCGAAAAACCTCTTCGATACTGAATATGCGTCTATCCGTTTGACGCAGGAAGTGTGCGCCGAATTGTCGCGCATACACGCGGTTACGAGTGGGAACAATTCGGAACAAGTATGCTAAAACGCTTTCTTGGCTTCATTCTCAAGGCTCACCACATCGTAAAGCACGTACTAGATATTATCCGTGCTATGTCTTCCGTACAGGTGCAGCGGTAAGGAGCCAGCTTATTATTCCTTGAGCTCCTGATTCACAACTCTTTCAGACCGCAAGTATTTTCGACCCAAGACTTGTCTTACCGCGGTACAAAGTATACACAACGAGCACCGAGCAACGTCATGGTTCTCGATGATAGTAGTGTGTCTATAATAATATGTGATAAGGCAAGTGCTGAAGCTACGGCGGTGTGTCTCATACTAATGAGCTGATGTGAATATTAGGATGACGAGACGGATGTATTGGCGGTGCCATTTGCTTCTATCGAGAAAGTCGAGCTCGCTATCCAAGACGGTGAGTTCTTGCGAACCCTGGAGAATCGCGCAAACTGAGCCGACAGACATCGTTCAAGCGACTCGCACGCTAGCCAAATTCATTGTATCAGAGGCACCCCTTATTTCTTCGATTCGGGCACCGGTGGAAACCCCTACCGGCCGCACGAATGGAGCGCCATTGTGTCTATGCGTTTCAGTCGCATCCTCCGATGTATCGAACTTCGAGGCCGCGCTTGCTGCGCGTAATTTGGTGCGTTCGATGCTTATAGCTTAATCTATACTCACGATAGAGTTAGGCGAAGAGGATTACGGGCGATGGTCTGCTCATTAGGCACGCCTCTACTATGAGCACTAAAATATCACACGCTGTGTCAGATATTGGTCTCTCCAGAGCCGTCGGTGTAAGAGCTTCTTTGTTGCACTAAATCCGTTTATTGATATTAATTACACCAGGGGAATCTTTCACAAGAACGGGTCGAGGAGATGATGAACAAATGTGAGTTCTTAGAGTTAAAGCGCTCGCTGTTTGCTGATATTGATGTTTGGAGATGTCAACATTCCGTCCTCTCCGGACCCTGATCCCACACTCACTATCGTCGCGCCTAAACGACGACCTGGCCGCCCGAAGAAACTTGCGAATACTTCCTCCACTCGTCCTCTCCAGACATCTCGTAACACTGCGTCGTCAAAGCTACATGATACGCGCCAGGCTATTGAGAAGGCTACACATGCCTCCGAGGAGCCTGCAACTTCCACGGGACGTCCTCGACGAGCCTGCGCGGCCCGTGCTACCGAGGTCATTCAAAAGCAAACTTTCGAGTCGCCGGATAACTCGGAGGTCTCTGAACCGGAGATCACGCCTGAGCAGCCACGACGTACCGGCGCGGTGCAGAACACAACCACTGCGAACAACGCGCTTCCTACACCTCCTAATACTCGATCTAGCAAGCTAGCTACGAAGACACTGGCGCTAAATTCTCCGACTGGAACCAAGGCACATATCGAGTCTCCTTCATCTCCTATCTCTGAAGTCACGTCACCCACAGCCAAGGTCGTTTCTAAGCGGAAACGCGTCGAAGAGGACCCGATCGAGCCGTCGATTGATACTCCAGAGCACGAAGGCGAAAAGGTTCAAAAATTCCTTCCAAGCTCTCAATACATTACTCCTCGGGATACGGCCGCGACTCGAGCAAAGGCCAAGTACACCACTAATGCGAAGAGGATGCGAATTTCGTCGCCTGATCCAGAGCTAGAACTCGACATTGAAGGGCCACCTCAACCTGACCGGATCAACCTAGACGACAAGCTCGGACGGTCTGGAGACGTGACTTCTAGCTCGAGTGAAGAAGTTGTAACTGCAGCCCAACCTTCGCTGGACAAGAGTGATTTAACTGCTCGCTCGACTCGTTCGACCGCCAAATCCAAGAAACCCGAAACCGTCGCTAAGGCTGCCCCTATTCGCGAACCCGACTCGAGCGCTCGGCCTGGTAAACCAGTCAACGTAATCCAGACAAAGAACAAGCCGGCCATGAGCTTGCTCAAGGAAGACAAAGTGAGTCTTTATGCACGTTTCATCGGACAACTTCTGACAAAATAACAGGCCGAGCCTAAAACTCCAGTCGCTCGTGCTAACCCGAGCGAGGACAAGTCAAAAGGAGCGGCTCAGCCTTCGGAGCGTATCGTTGAGAAGTGTATTTCGTTCAAGTCGCCTATCCCTACTTCCAAGTCAGGTCTTACGTGCGAAGAGCCTGCAATTTCGAGGGCGGAGGAAGCTATCGAATACGTCGATGTGGACACCATATCTGTAGTGGGCGACACGGAGGTTGAGGCAAATGACGCGGTACCTTCCTCAGAAGGTATGTCTGATATTGCTGCACCACGTTATTTGGACGACTGACGCTTGTACAATAGATGACGAGCCACTTGCCGCCCTCTCCCAGGCTGCGAAAAAAGCAACCCGTCGCTCGCTCTTGGAGCCTGGCCCCGTTCGATCATACCTTTCGAGCCCAACCGAGGAAGTCTCAGCCAATGTGGATAAACGTGCGGCCGAGGGGGGTCATGTGGTTGGAACCAACGAAGATGCTAGACTGGTCGCTCCTGAAACGCCTGGTCGCCAAACCCGATCATTGAAAGCTCAGCCTGTAGACGAGAATCGACACGGATTAGCGGCTCAAGCGGTCGTCTATACTCGCCAACAGGAGCCAATTCGACAGGAAGAGTCTCTAGTCGACAAACCGAGCCGGTTGGTGACTAAAGGCAACGCACTTCGAGCCCCGAAAGACCATCAAGCCGAGGAAGTGGCGCGAACCAGCAAGCTGGTCGTAGAGAACCCAACCGGGAGCGTAATCCATAGCGAGCGTCATGTAGTCCAGGAGCGTCTCCCTCCAGTTGATCCTCGCAGTAATGGGGTGGATCATACGGCAAAGACTCCTCCTGAGGTGGGCGAAAGCAACCTAGAATTGGACGCCCGTGGAGCCCTGGAGCCCCCTAACAAGCCAACAAACTGGAACCCCAGCAAGTCTGTTAGGCGCACACAAGACGGAGACGCTCCAACAAAATGCCCTCCCGCTGAAAACTCAGTCGCGCGACGCCTGGATAACAACGCCGCTATCATTTCTATCGATATTGACGATGCGGATAGCGAAGTAGAAGAATTACCAAAGTCAACGTTTTACTCGCCTGTTGCAAAACCTGTTTTCCGCCAGACTACGCAAATGACCCCTCTCTCAGTCTCAGCTACACCTTCCTTGAAATCTCAGCACAAAGTTACTCTTCAAGCACCCGCTAGAATCAAACCGTCTCACCCCGTGTTCGACCGTCTCGCTCACTCTCCCAAGTCTGCGCTCGCATCTCCTGGACGGAGTACCTTTTCTCGTAAAGGGCGGCCTAGCGTGTCGTTTGTGGATAAGCCGTCCCTCACTCGTCGCAGTTCCTCAGACTCGTCCGCCACTCATGCACTAAAGTATAGAGAGAAGGACGAGAGAGCAAAGCTATTGGCCGGCGCATCTGTGCGAACGGGAAGCGTGCTTATGCAGATTGTTGAAGTGCTTGATGCGATTCAAATGGTGCGTTGCTCAACTGTTTCAAATGAATTAGAGCCTCACTGCAATCTAAAGACAATCGTCGAGAATCTTGGTGAGAAAGTGCAAATGGTGACTACTGAAGCGCACAATGCACGAGTTGAACTTGCACGGACGGTTATTACCAAGCTCGAAGCTGTCCAAGCTCATGCGTACGTCTCATCCTCTACCCTATGCTCTAAGCTTACAAACGCTTCAACTATAAAGGGAACGTCATTACGGTACCCTTCATGAGTTTGAGGGGATTTTTGCGACGCAAACACAAGAGTTCTTGGACGGTTGTAACCGGGTTAACAAGTGTAATACCAAGATAGACGCTCAAGTTCAAGAGGCCATGACTAGGAACGCGCGAGCTGGTCAATCCATCGCGAAAGCCGTGATAGATTTCGAGCTGCCTGAAGGGATTTCCGCGCATTTGGCGTCCAGTCGAGGCTAGTTCGTGCCTTGCTTACCCCTGGATTAATTAACAATTACTTTCGGAATATTGTACTTTAATCGTGTATACCATGGAGATCGTGTATAGAATAACAAGGGGTTCATCCCTTAATTCAATTCTAACACCTCAGGTTATAGAAAAACACTCGTATTAATGAAGGGTATTCTGCAGTCACAACACAAGGGTTGAAAATTACAACACTCGAAGCGAGAACAACACTCAGCACAATTACAGACCCAAAGGCAATAAGCGAACAAGCGGACGGGTATCAGTCATATACAACGCTCAACGTGCCTACGAACCCTCCTGGATAGCGTTGATGAGTCTCCCAAAAGCAAGCATGACCTGGTTCATGTCCTCTAGGTTTCCGCTACTCGATTTATTACCAGACCCTGAACCAGACCCCGCACCAGTGGTAGGCGAAGGTGTAGCTGACGTTTCAGCCGTGCTGCTCGGTATCTCCCAAGTACTAGTTGAGCTCTTTGCCTCCGAGGTACTTGTAGAAGGCTCAGAGGTAGTCGAAGTACTCTTGGAGGTTGTTGACTCAGGGGTGGACGTGGTCTCGGGCTTGGGCTTGGAGGTCGTGGTGTGTCTCTTGGAGGTCGTGGTGGGCTCCGGCTCCGGCTCCGGCTCCTTGGAGGTTTTAGGAGGGTCGGGCTTCTTGCTAGGCTTGGGTGGGTCGGGCTTCTCGGGCTCGTCTGGCTCGCCATCGCCGACGAAATCTACCATCCGCACAGTCAGAATGTTTGTATCGCTCGTAAATTGACGCAAACCTACTCCATGTAATCCGAAAGACACCTTTGTCAGTGGGATAGAACTGCTTAAACAGCGACTCGGACATATCCAGAGAACCGTATGCGCAGCCTTCGCACTGAAAACATGGTCACGTTTGGATGATAGTACACGACGAAACGATCCTACCTTATCAACAATCTTCGCGAAATGGCATTGATCATCTCCGCTGCAGATCTTGACTGTCTTGAAACAGTGGGGGCCAGGATAATCATTCCCAAATTGCTAGACTCATTGTGAGTACTCAAGTCACAGAGCCGTGTATGCAGTACACATACCGGAGCGTTCAAAGAAACAATCTGCAAACAAACCATATGAGCTTCTAGTTGTGCCTGTCAAATCGAAAGAGCTTACCTTGTCCTCTGGGGTGTTACGTTGTTCACACCTGAACAGAAAACCTCGGTTTCATAATGGTCGCAACATCGCGGTAGATAGCAAACGTGAACTTACGCGCCCATACCAACCGCGTAATACGTCGCCTGACCGCTAAAGGTCTGGCCACGCTTTGCCATCTCATGGTGGTGGGACCGAGGGAGCAGGTGCCCATGGTTGGCGCCAACAAGGGCAAAAAGGGAAGCCGCACCAAAAGTGAAAGTGTTGAGCGCATACATCGAAAAGAAAGTACAGAAAACGAGTGTGGACAGAAAAATCTGGAATGAGACTGGGAGGAGTTGGTCGAGGAGGCCCGGAGTAAACGAGAAAGCTAGAATAGCCTGTTAAGAGCCAGCGAGGTAGGAGCTTGGTCTTGGTTGTTCTAACCATCCCTTTACTGATATTGATGGCACCAGGGAAATCTATCAGGTCTAAGAATAATGAGCAGGTGCGAGATGTGCGCTGGGATTACCCACGAGCAGCCGTAGTATACAAGCCAGGGACAGGACAGGGGTTATCGCGGTGAATGGGATTCTTTAGTGACTCTTTGCACCTCGTTGCGCGATCGATCATGGCGTATCAGCTGAAACAAAGGACGTCCCTGGGGCGAGTGGTCCATCCTTAACCCAATTCTGAGAGCCTAGGCTATAAAAAACGCTCGCGTTAACGAAGGGCGTCCAGACACACTCCGAGGGTTACAAAAAATTACAACGCTCAAAGCGAAAACAGCACGAAAGACAACTACAAACCCGGAAGCAATAACTTGGCAATAACTGAACAAATGTACACAGGTATCAAACGTCCAGAGTCCAAAAGAAGGATAGGTGACTAGATGCAACGCTCAGCGTGTTTACGCATCCTCCTGAGCGGCGGTGATGAGTTTCCCAAAAGCAAGCATGGCCTGGTTCATGTCCGCTAGGTTTCCGTTGCTCGATTTACTACCCGACCCCGGACCAGATCCTGTACTGGCGGTAGATGAAGCTGCAGCTGAAGTTTCAGCCGTGCTGCTCGGTATCTCCGAGGTGCTAGTTGTGCTCTTTGCCTCCGAAGTGCTGGTAGTAGTAGGCTCGGAGGTAGTCGAAGTGCTCTTAGAGGTAGTTGGTTCAGGAGTGGAGGTTGTCTCGGGCTTGGGCTTGGACGTTGTGGTGTGTTTCTTGGAACTGGTAGTAGGCTCTGGCTCTGGCTCTGGCTCCTTGGAGGTCTTAGGAGGATCGGGCTTCTCAGGAGTTGGGTCAGGCTTCTTGGTAGGCTTGGGTGGGTCAGGCTTCTCGGGCTCGTCTGGTTCACCATCACCAGCGAAAGCTATTATCAAAGTCAGAATATTGGCGTCACTCGTAAATTAAATTGAACGCACTCCATGTTATCGGGAAGACTCCTACGTCGGTGCTAGCGAATTGCTTGAACAGTGACTCGGACATATCAAGGCTACCATGTTTACAGCCTGGGCACTGAAAACATGGTCAAACTTTGATGACAACATACAACAAAGCCATCCTACCATATCGACAATCTGTGCAGGATGGCATTCGCTTCCCTTGCAGATGTTGACCATCTGGAAACAGTGGGGACCAGGGTAACCACTCCCGAATTGCTAGACCCATTGTAAGTAATGAAGTCGCAGAGTCGCACATGTAGTATACGTACTGGAGCATTCAGAGCTACAATCTGTAAACAAAACACGTGAGCTCTTGTTTGTGCTTGCTAAATGGAAAGAACACTAAAAGAACTCGCCTTGTCGCTTCCAGTGTTGCTTTTACCACAGCTGGCCAGGAAACCCCAGGTTCAGAATGGCTTCAACATGAAGGGAGATTATAGACGTGAACTTACGCGCCCATGCCGGCCTCGTAGTACGTCGCCTGGCCACTGAAGCTCTGGCCACGCTTAGCAATACCATGGTGGCGAGACCGAGGGAGCAGATGCCCATGGTTGGCATCAACAAGGACGAAAAGGGAAGCCGCGCCAAAGGCAAAAGCGTTAAGCGCATGCATCGAAAAGAAAGTGCAGAAAGCGAGTGTATGCAAAAACCCGAAATGAGACTGGGGCTGGTTGAGGAGGGAAGTAAGACGACAAAAGCTAGAAGAGCTTGTTGAGGGCCGGCGAGGCGGGAGCTTGGTTGTTCTAACAACGATGCCTTTACCAATACTGATGGCATCAGTGAAATCCGGTCCAAGAGTTCTTGGCAAATGCAAGCTGTGCGTTTGTTCTCCCATATCTAAGGTCAAATTACCTACTGCGATTCGTCTAAGCAGAAACGCGCTAAGAGGGAGCCCGTTTGCCGAAGGCAAATAGATGCCCAAAATGGGGGCAAAAGATTCATATATCATCGCTCGGGACAGGGTCGGGATGCGCCAACTTCAAGCACACTACGAGAGAAAAGAGTGTACGGGGCTTATTGTTCGACCCAGAGCCCGCGGTGGATCCAGGAAAGTCATGTTCTCTCACTCGGACCGGTGTAGACAAAGCCTAAACGATCTAGAGACAAGGGTGAATTCGAGCGAAGGGCAGTGGTGTCGGTCAAGTATGTGATCGCGCTAGCGAGGGATCTTCAGGTTGTGGTTGGGACTAAAACTCTATACTTATAGCCCCGCTAGCTGGAAACTCTGTTATGACGCTTGATCAATCGCCTAAATCGGAGCGTGGTGGCTCGAACAGCCACGGCTTCACTTCGATACAGGGTGCGTTTGTATGCGTGCGTTGGCGCGACGATTTTCAGGATGGCAAGCTAGTTTAAAATTCAAACCGTCAAGTCTTTGGGAGACACCAAATACTGGCCTTGCTTAAATTTCGCTTTCCCAAGGTACAAAAAATGTCTCGCATTAAGTAAGGGTATTCACAGTCACACCTCGAGCACCACGGCAAAACCGTGATACCAAAGCTAGAACAGTATAATGAAGGACAACAAACCCAGAAATCATAACCAACCAAGAGAAAGTCAAGCGCTCAGGTATCAAACAAGATTCCAAGAAAAGACTAGGTGCCAACCCCGGACACAAGCTACACAGTACTCGTTTATGCGCTATGGGCGGCAGTAGCCATTTTCCCAAAAGCAAGCATAGCCTGGTTCATGTCCTGCAAGTTCGATCCACCACTTGATCCGTTACCTGACCCACTACTCGAGCCCGAACCAGAACCAGAGCCCGCGCCAGTAGTAGCTGAAGGTGTAGCAGATGTCTGAACTGTGCTAGTCGCTACCTCCGATGTGCTGGTAACGGAACTCTTTGCCTCCGACCTACTCGTAGTAGTAGGCGTAGAGCTGGTCGAAGTGCTTGTAGAGGTAGGCTCAGGGGTAGACGTCGGCTCAGGCTTGGGAGTCGTGCTATGCTTCTTGGAGGTTGTGGTTGGCTCTGGCTCGGGTTCAGGCGTCGGCTCGGGCTTTGGCTCGGGTTTTTTGGAAGTCTTAGGGGGGTCAGGCTTCTCAGGAGTCGGGTCGGGCTTCGGGGAAGGCTTGGGTGGGTCGGGCTTAGGCTCGTCCGGCTTGCCGTCGGCGAAAGCTACCCCAAAAGTTAGAAAACAGATCGTAATCGTAAATGAAGTCTAACGCACTCCATGTTATTGGGAAGACGCCATCGTCAAAGCTGGCGAATTGCTGAAACAACGACGGGGACATATCAAGAGAGCCATAATCGCAAGTTGGACACTAAGAACAGCTGGGTCAAATCCCAGTAGGTGCGTTAACGTAGCTAAAACTATCCCACCTCGTCGGTGATCTGTGCAGGATGACAGGTGCTACCTTTGCATACGTTAACCATCTGGAAGCAATGTGGGCCAGGGTAACCGCCTCCATATTGCTAATAGATACTATGAGTGCACTAGTACTAGGAATTACGTATATAGAACACACCGCCGAGTTCAAAGCCACAATCTGAAAATAAGATACGTAAACATCCCGTTGTATGTTGAAGGACAAATGACTGACCTTATCGCCATCGTTGTTAGTTATGCCGCAGCTAAGCGGAAAAAATAGCATGTTCAAAATGGCTGTGATACGAGAGTAGACGAGAGAAGATATCTTACGCGCCCAAACCAGTCTTATAGTAGGTTGCCTGACCGTTAAATCGTTTTTGTAAATGATTCTCAGAACGTTCGGCGACACCATGGTGGTGGGATCGAGGAAGTATGTGACCGTGGTCAGCGGCGACCAGTGTAAAAATGGAAGCCGCTCCAACGGCGAGAGTGCTGAGTACAAACATCAAAGAGAGAGTACGACAAGTGAATGTGGGTTGGGGCCGAAAACGGAAAACGAGACAAGAAAGTGGGGGTGGTCGAGGCAAGCAGAAGAACGAACCTGAAACAGCCCGCTGATGACCTGACCGGCCCTGAGGTCCCTGCAGAGAACCTGACGTTGCCAGGCACATCACATGACATGCTTAGAAAAGCGGCAAAGCCCGCCACATCACGTGTACACTCTCGTCCCTGCCCATGGACATCATCTCTCCGCCACGCTTTGGCAGCAGAAAACGTTCCTGGGGAGATGAACAGCTTGACCGCCCATTTGTAAGTTATCACCGATCTCTGCAACGTCAGCTCACCGTCGTTTCAAGAAACGTGCTACTTATAGCAGAACGCGCGATCGACCTCAATGCCCGGCATTCACGCAACAGACCTATAATTTTCCGTTTGAGGTCAATATCCAGCCAGAGGATGAGATAATGGTTAGCTCTCTATCTCGTATCGTTAGTTTAGTGTTCATCGATCACTTTTAGGCGAGCGCGAACGAACCATCCCAGGATCAGATTCAAGGCCTGCCTCCACGCCACACCCTCCAGCCGATTACAACGCTTCCCGCCACAAGTATCAACATTCCACCCTCACCTTCCACTACTGCGTCCTCCTTCATAATTTCATCTGCGCCACAGACTGTGCCTATTTCTGCTGCACCAGCAAATGTTCACTCGACCCAAAATATCAAAAGACGCTTTGCCATAGGCCCCCGAAGTAACTGTGAGAGATGCTTATCCGGCGAGCCTGGCCATTACGGACACTGGTTATAATATCACTGAGCTCGCATCCCGCCGCCCGCTTGACGCATTTCCCGCATCTCGCTGTGTCCTCGTCGAATATTATACCCACTCGCTTGTATAGTCCCATGCTCACTCAAGATAGTTGGCCATAATACACTTGATTCACTCCTTCCGTGCACTGTCAACACCACCCACTTCTGTCGCGTTGGAGTCAACGCCAGCTTCTCCGTTGGCCTGCGCCTTGGCTTTCTTCCTTGCTTTCTTCGCTCTCTGCCTCTTTCTTTCCTTTTCCTTTTCCTGCTGAACTTGTAGCTTTGATAATCCAGGATTTGCGGCTTGGTCCAGCTTGAAATAAAACCTCTTAGAATCTCGCAATGTGACGTTGTAGCGAACCGTAAATGCCTTTTCTAGTAATATCTTCCGAGCAATTCTCCGATTATCCTCTCTCGAGCGTGTGGCCTGGCACTGGACACGAATTCCGGTCGGGCGATGGATGAGAGAGACACTACTTGAGGTTTTGTTTATTGCCTGGCCTCCCGGTCCACTACCTACGCTCGGATGGATGGGGTTTCACAAAATCATACAAATCACTCACTCACCTCTCACAAAAGTCTCGTCCAGATCTTCTTCATTTAGCTCGGGTATTGTTCGCGCACGATGTGCAGCAAGTAGTTTGCCCCGAGACATATATCGGGGCTTTGTCGAAGCGTCGGAATGTTTATCCTGAAACCCCTCGGTTTCATCGGTTTTATCTGGCTCTAGATCCTCTAAACCGTTCGTTGGAGTAGTGGAGTATGAACTTCGAGACCCAGAGCTGTCTTTAAAGTTTGTCGAATGCAAAAAGACTCTGGCAGCCACTACGATGAATAACGGTCAGACTGAATTTGCTGCCCTTGTGCTGTTAACTCACCGGTGTCGGCACGCAATCGTACGCTAAATACACGAGGCAAACACGTCATCAATTGTCTAATGATCATGACGAGCTTTGTGTTTTAGTAGGCGACCAAAGGCCGGTGGTGGTTGGACAAAAAGTCGTGGCTCAACTAGAGCGCTTACTGTATGCGCGGAGAGCATTGACTACATAGTACGTCCGTGCACGGTTGATCAACAAAGCAGTAAATACAACAGATGAAGCAGAAGATCCTTTTTAAATTATGGGAGATTCCTACTGAAATTATTATTCGAAAACCTCGTCACCAACCGCTCCATTCCTGGCCTTTGACTCCCGCTCAGCTTCAACCTTCCTACGTATTGCCCATTGATCACCCCTCATCACGTCAAACTCCTCCATCGAATCGGCCACAAGCCTATGCATAATCGTGACTTGCCCCCTTGCGGATCTTAACATATTCTTGGCCGATTGCGAGAGCTCGCTCGTTCTCTTTCTCCGTGCCCAAAAACTCCCCAGCAAGCGCCTAACAATCCGCATCTGCATCTCCGATATCCTTGCCTCGAAACGTATCGAATCCAACTGTTCCTTGGTCAACCCAATCTGATCTTTGGGCGTGCGCGTTTTAATGGCGTCGATGGTACCTCGGAGCGACAGGAACCCAGTAGCTTTGAGCATGGACCGACATTGGACGATTGGATGAGCTCTGTCTTTGTAGACACCCATTTCGATAGCAAGCTTTCTCAAAAGCTCTCTCAATTCGTCTCGACGGGTTGTAGCATCGTGCAGGCGGCTTGTATATCGCGCAAGTTTGTGCACGGCGGATTCGACCTGGGACATAGCTGCTACATCTGCAAGATGCTTGTGGAAGACAGGTAGTGGAGCTAGGTGGAATAATAGTAGTAGTAAGATTTTTTATGCATACATGCGCTTCTCAACGCAACTAACCTTTCTCTCTCGCTGCCTCCTTGATGGTTTCGTGCCGGCTAGACCCAGGCGTTTCATAGACTACCTCAATGATGTCTGCGTCTGTCTCAATATTAAATTCAGCATAAAGAACTGGATACTATTTTATACTTACCTCTACATCCCTCTCGGCTGGAGCTTTGGTTTGGACCTACTGGAGTGCTAGAATACTTAGGATGTAGCCAGTAGCCTAAAGGCGTGAATAAGGGAATACGTCTATGGAAAACATACTTACTAGTATTTACCCTAGGTTTTCCAGGTCTGAGGGTAGATAAAAGGGCATGAGTGTTTGTCCCCCGCAGGAATCGCAGCATTCGAGTTTAGAGGGTTGTGGCTTTTGGTAACTCCCGGATAATCATGAGCGTCTTCGTAGATCAAACTAGCCAAGCAATTATCGCAGTCAAACTTGTGTTAATAATCAAAAGTAGATAATGTTAGTTTAGGAAGAAAGCAGTTGCGACACGGAAGCATAATCGCCGAAAACATACGTATGATGCAACAAGAACAAACGCCACTCCGTTAATTTATTTCCCAGAATCTTTGGACCTTCCAACTGGAACTTCAACATTAAGCAAATCATCCAACAGCTGCGATATTTGCACCTGGCTTCTAGGGCTCTTGATATTTCCTCTGTCCGCAAACCGAACCGGAGGTGCTGGCAAGGTAGTTTCGACAGACGACCCGCTCCTTCGCTCCTCCTTTGGCGGGATCCTCCTGTCTGAGTTGCTTGAGGCATCGAGTCGTTTAGTACGATCGTGCTTAGAGACGTCGCCTCCGGCCGCAGGTAGTTGAAGTAAATTTGGCGCCGCCTGTTTCCCGACGGGTCTACGCCTTGGTTTATCCTCCCTGGACGCCGCCGTGCTCGCGATTTTATACACCTCGCCCCTATCATGCTTCAGACGCCTACCCATCCTCCAGGCCAAATCAAACGCCAACACCATCTCCATCTTCAGATCCATAAATCGTCTCTGGCCCTCCTTGTTCGCCCGAAACTCCTCCGCTTGTTGGTTCCTAATAAAGTTCCGCAGCATGGTGTCCCCTTGACGGAGCTGGGACTCGAGGATCTTGGCCTCTGACCACATGCCGTTTAG
>WSTH01001200.1:0-14048 GCA_019616345.1 Ceratobasidium sp. 395
GTGGCGTGAGCGCACGATACATCGGCAAATCATCGGATGTCTGTGAATCCGCAATGCCGGCTTGATCTCGAGAAACGTCAGGCCAGAATAAAACATCCGTGCTCGGAAGGTCTCGAGTTCCAAAGGTGGGGTTAGTCTTGTCTGTATTTGAGTTTCTCTGATTCGCTCGCTAAGACCAAGATATGGCTCACGTTGTTGGCCGTTTCAAGTCCTAGTACTTCTGGAGAGGTTAAAACTGCTTGAAAAACGCGGACATCATATGTCATCCCTAGAAGCCTTTTGAAACTACTTACCCGTCTCGCAAGGTTGTTCCAACCAATTCTCTCTGAGAGGTGACGAATCTCCACCAGAGTCCGTAGAAATTGTATCGCCAGTGCGAGGCGAATCTCCACGTCCATAGCCCAAACATATGAATTCTCCTTCAACACATCGAGTGCAAGCGGGGCGAACTCTGTCACACCCTTTCTTCCTGTTCAAGTTTCGGTCTACTCAGTTCAGTCCCGAGTCTGAGATATTTGTGTTTCATGATACTCACCTTTGGCGACAAGTTAGGCAGCTGGTAGCAGACGGCCCAGGGGTGTTCTTCATCCGAATAATGGCTATGTTCTGAGTGATACGTATTCAATGACTGTCCTGAAAACCAAAGGCCAGCTCTTCAACAGTTGCCGTGGTGGTTGAGGGTGTATCTGAGCTGCTCGCCGACCGATCGGCGCTTATGCGCCGAGCTAGGCGCCCGGAGCTAGCCTTGGCCATCGCTTGATCTTTACCTCAGCCCGATGCAGCCAAGGAATCGACAAATTTGGTGATGTACAGTTGCATATGTTTCTGTGTTCTTACACCGCCTATCGACTGTATATATGCGCAAATCAGAGAAGCTAACACGTTTATGAGTTATGAGTGAACACATCGGATTCAACTAGGGATTTAAACAACACGCAAGGTGGCGGTCTTTATTTCGGGAACGGCATAACCGAGCCAGCATCATTAATTGGAACCCCATGACAGCGGTTCAAACGTTCATTGGCGCGGATAACACCAAATCCTTTATTCAACTACAATTTTCTTTTTCTACATCGATTGCCACCTAGAATAAACCTGTCCAGTTTACGAAGACTCTATCCCCGGATGATGTTTCTTTCGTGCCGCATACCCACATGATATGTAGTTACGGCCTGATGTTATCGTTTTCTTGACCTCCGAGTGAACTAGAAGACAATCCTTTTGTTCGCCCCTATGACATGCTCACTACCTTGAGCGCGTTCCTTGGGCTTTTCCTACTTGTATGCGTAATGAACAAGTATAATTGGAGCGTTAGCTTGCATAGAGTATTCTAAGAGGTAAGAAATTGGCCGAGAACAATAAAATTAGACGTCTTGACCCCAAGCTACAATATCCATCATCTGAGAATCGTGGGAAAGGTCCGTACAACAACGTTTGGATCCCCATCGCAAGTACTTTGATGGCGACATTTAACCGATTGTAAACTGATCTATACGAAGTCAATCGACTTCTCTAGCATTCCATGTATCATGCCCAGATTTTACTCTATAATTAGCGTCTGATAAAGCAAGGGCCGGCTATACCATAACCCGGGACTTCCAGCCTAACTTACTGGCCCACACAAAAACACGCCCTCACTTCTGATGCACCACCCCTCGTACCTGGGGGTAATTTTCAATACTTAATTGTTGCATCAAGCAAATCAAGAAAATAAGGACCTATAAGTATGCGGGTTCTATCCACTTCCGCCTCGTGTCTGTTTTTTTTGTTATATTTTTTTCCTTCGTCTCAGTCCCTCTTTTGGTATTGAACTTTTAATCAGCATGCAGCTCCTCGGTATCGTGACGTTTGTGGGCCTAGCTTCCGCAACCTATATATCGTCATTTCCTTCGTAAGTGTACTTTCCGCTAAAAACGGCTTACACAACAACTCAACCGCGAACAGCGAACACAACGGAAAACTCGCCACTCGTCTCCTGTGCAGTGACGACCAAGCGCGTGACAGTAGCGGGAAATGTATTACGTGTCCTGCCGGTACCTACAGTTCCGGAGGGAGCTCAGGCTGTCTATCCTGCCCCGCCGGCTCCAATTCCACTAGCGTACGTTATAAGCCCCTATATAAGTACATTATGCTTAATAATATCACCTAGGGCTCATATTATTGTGCATGCCTCGCCGGTTACTCCAAACCGCCTATGCACAGTAACGATGATCTTGGCAAACCTTGTACCGCTTGTCCGGCCGGACAGTCTAGTAACGCTGACGCTACGACCTGCTTTTCGTGCTCGGCAAATACCTACTCCAGGTCCGGGGGACTCTGCGTTGCTTGCCCAGCGGGTACATCCTCATCAGCGGTGCGTTGACTATTCTCAATTATCCGACAATTAATTTGACTCTTGCATCCCCAGGGAGCGTCTCAATGCACCACACTTACCTGTGCGGCTGGAAAATATCCATCTGGCAACTCATGCGTCAACTGCGCCGCTGGTTCATATAGCACGAATGGCGCAAAGACCTGCTCCGACTGTCCGGCCGGGACCATATCCAACGCCGGATCAAGCACCTGTACCATTTGTCCGGGTGGCACTGTTCCAGCCTCTACAGGAAACAGCTGCACCACGTGCGGCGCCAACACCTATTCAAGTGGAGACCACTGTTTACCTTGTCCAGCCGGCCAAACTAGCCCAACAGGTTCATCGTCATGTCGACCTCAGCCCTCCAAACGCGCCGTTCAGCCTATCCTCGATACTTGTTCATTAATTCCTGGCCATCGTTTATGCCCTGTTCTGAGCGGAGGAGGGGGAAACGAGTGTATTGATATTTTGACCACGCTCGACTCGTGCGGTGGATGTGTCGGCTTGGACGGAGAAGATGGAAATGTGTTTGCGGGTCGAGATTGTTCCGCAATCCCAGACGTGGATGAGGTCAAGTGCGAGCGGGGCCGATGCAAGATCGCCAGTTGTCGGGCTGGATATATGATTGGCCAGGGTGTATGCTCGCCTGTATCTCATAGCAAGGCGAGACACATGAACTTGGTGTACGCTCACCATGATTCCTTCTAATTGGGTGTCGGATTTGAAGCCTGAAACCCACTTGTTTTATATGTCCCTCTTTATAACTCGGCATCTCCAAATTTATTTTATGACGGGCCAGTTGTAGCGAGGCAAGCGCGTCGGACTCGAGTGCACGCGGTGAGAGGAAAGAGGAAACGACTGGATTGCGCCGCAGGCGCGAGCGAGTCTAAATACATCCCCGATAGGGGCTCAGGGGCAGGAGCGGGCCGGACCGGACCACTTCACAACACCAGTATTTCGTACTCTTTGGCTTTTAGATAGACTACAATACGATCACTTCGTTTGACTATGCGATCTACATATTACCTCAACTTAGCGCTTTCCTTGAGAGCTTTTCATGACTCGAATGCGCACCGAAGCGCACTCAGTTTAGTGAAATTGGATCACGTGATCATATCGAAAATTACATTGGAAATTGGCAGCTGCTCCTCCTCTTCTCCACCATGGGTCGCACTCGGACCAAAAAGACTAAACCCACTAAATCGCTACCACCATCGCCCGCTAAAACTCCCCTCGAACCCACTATCGAATCTCTTTTCGAAAAAGCTCAGGAACTATTGATTCAGTGCAACTATGACCTCGCTCATCGCTTCGTACAACGAATACTCGAACGGGAACCAACGAACGTAGAAGCTCGAGAGATGGGTGCTGTTATAGATTTAGAAAGAGGTGAAATTGAAGCGGCAAAGGAGGTGAGTATTTTACTCTAGATAACAACTAAACATGACGTCTAAGCTAATTTGCATTAGGACAGACATTTCTCGCACTCGTTCCGCCGTCTCCAACCGCACCGAACCCGCCACCTCATTCTGCCTATCTGTACTTGGCTCAGCTAAGCGACAGTCCTCAGGAGGCTCTAGGACATTACCAAGCAGCTGTGGACCTCATCGCGGGGCGAATCAAGTCTGGATCACTCAGTGCCGAGGATGAGGAAGACTCGAAGAAGATTGCGGCCAAGGCGCTGGTTGCTATGATTGAGATTTGGATGTCAGATTTATGGTGCGTTATCTTCTCCCTATATTTAGAACGTCTTTGGTAACCCAATTCTCAGTATGGAGCCCGAAGCCGAATCCCGATGCGACACCCTCCTCACCCTCGCCCATACCATCGACCCATCCAACCCCGAAGTCCTCCAATCAGAAGCTTCAATTCGACTCTCCCAATCCCGACCCGAAGACGCCCACCGTAGCGTCACCGCAGCCTGGTCAACATGGCGAGACCTGTCTCCCGGAGACCCAAAAATACCCGTGGGCGAAACTCGACTGCAGTTGGCGAAACTGATGATGGAGCTCGGTGCGAATGGGACTGCGTTGGAGGTTATCGCTGGAGTCGTGGCGGAGGATGATCAGGATGTCGAGGCGTGGTATTTGGAAGGGTGGTGTTTGTGGGGTATGGCGGAGCGGGTCAAAGGTGGTGAGAAATTGGGTGGTGATGAGGAGGATAAGGGCAAAGGGAAGGAGGAGGTCGACGATGATGGCGAGCTTGGGTGGGAAGAACTTGCTAGGGATGCACGAGACTGTCTCGAGACTTGCAAGATGGTAAGCAGTACGAGGCTACCATCGAACTTGACTAATGCCGGGTTAAGTTACACATTGGTCAACAACACGCAGATAAGCCAATGCTCGCACACGTCAACGAGTTACTCGCAAAACTCGACCAACTAGGAATCACACCAACTCCTGAGCAAGGCGAAGAGAACGGCGAAGACGAAGGGGAATGGGAAGATGACGAAGAGGATGTTGAGATGTCATAGATCATACTTCTGTGCATTCCGATTATCCACACTGTGCTGAATGAAACGGTATCTTACAACTGAACTATCTAGCTGCCACTCCCTCTCCCATGCGGCTCGACAGATACCTCTGCGCTCAGCCTCGAAATCTCCGAAAAAGCGGACATGAGCTTGTCAAGGTCGACATCAAGACTTTCCGCTCGGGTTTTCATCTAGCAGAAAAAAAAACTCTGAGCTCACGAGAGGGAGATTCAGAAATCACGTACTGCGTGAATGGTATCGCTGGCTGCGATGAGTTCGTGGTGGTGGTTGTAGACGAGAGATTGTCGTTCTCCGTCTAGTTGTTTGATTTCTAAACAAACGGTTGATGAGGGGCTGTAGATTCTGGAAGTCATCCGATGTTCATACCGTGGACCAAGTCGTTTTCTTTCCTTAGCAGCTCAGGTAGAGTTGTAGTTGTAATCAAGTGTTCATAATACGCCTTGGCATCAAAATTAGGCGAATCTACCCAAACCAATCAATTCCACAAAGCTCCAAACAAACCTCAAACAAAAAGCCCACCTAAATCCATAGGATCCCTCGACTTCAAACTCCCACTCGCAGCAACCGCACCCAACCCATAATGTTTCCTCAACAAATCCCTCGCACGCCCACCTCCTCCACCTCTCGGCCTTGATAACCCAGGAGACACGGGTGAAAGTTCTCCAGGGGGTAACGGTGACGACGGAATAGGCAAGTCGGGTGTATTTAGTCGGGATGGGTCTCTTGCAGGGAGTTGCGAGTCGGCTGTGAGAGGTGGTGTAGAGGCTAGACGGGAGAGCGGTCGTGCGGTTGTTGGAGTGTGTGGAGGTCCGGTTGGGCTGATTTGGATTCCGGGTGTTGGAGGAGGTGTGCTGAGAGGTGTTAGGTTAGACATGAGAGGATTGTGGGGAGGTTGACCAAGTGGCGGTGGTAGTCGAGTTTACGCGTCCAAGCTGATGTAAGCCAACTCAATCACCCTTTTCCGAACAAAAAATACACTACTTTCGCTCAAAGTCGTACATATAGACATAGCAACAAAGCAACGAACAAGCGAAAGCCAAAACTTCACCTAAAGTCGCTACTATAATCCACCACGCGCCCTCGTGCTGCGTCTTTCCATCACAGGACCATCACCAAAATGAGGAGTAAGCGGTGTTCCACCTTCACTGTTGTTTCCCACTCCAGGTGCGAATTCGGACCCGTCTGGAGCTTCGGAAGCGCGCGAGGGGTCGTTTGGCGCGTCTGTTTGGCTGAGTAGGGTCGGGTTGTAGAATAGATCTGATTCTTTGTCGACTAGGTATCTGTAGAAGATTGATTAGAGTGAGGGAGCTAAGGTGATGGTAGTGGGAATGCTTACTGCCGTATGCCAACGTCCCATTGTGGACCTCTCGCCGCTCGGGCAGAGATTAGTAGACTGTTCCATTCGGATGCTTGAGCCTAGGAAAGTATTAGACAATTCGTTCTGGAATAAGTCTTTTTTTTCGAATATCAAGGAGTAGGACATACCATAGCCCGACTCCTCCCACTCTGAGTAGTCCCCGCAAAATCATTAACAAAATTCCTTCCCTCCTCTTGTGCCAGTTTTTTAACTTCGCTAATTAGCTCCTCCGATGCAGCCGCACTTGCGTGACGAGGTACGGTAAGGACTACGGACGTTGGTTGTGTGCCGACTCCTCGAGCCATAGAGTAGAGATTTGAAGTGGTGGTTGTAACGAGGTAGTGTGTATGTGACCGTTCGTGTGATAGTGTCACGTGATAGGAAATCACTCCAGTCTTGCTCTGGAGCTGATTTTCCAAGCTAGTAGTGAGCAATTTATAGCCCAAGAAGAGTTTGATTAAGGACAGTAGCTATCTCAACTAATACCTCGTGCGAAACCTTGTGCGAAGTTTCTTCCACAAGTGCTTTTGCCATGATTGGTTGCTTATATGATGATTTGGTTAAGCGCCGAGCTCATCACGAATGCACGTTTTCCCCCCTAGTCTTCGTGATTTTATTTCCTAGGCACCCCCTTCTGGCTCGAACATAGCCGCGGTGCATTATCTCATGGTTTCGGGGCTCATCCTGCCCACATATTCTTCTTTTTTCCCGGCTGCGGGGGCTGGTTATATATGTTGTGTGGGTCATTTCAGCGAGCTGAAGGGTTTTCTTTTCGAGAAGAATATGTAGCATGTATCATAGAGAGCAAAGCATAAATCTCAATCATCCGATATCTCTACATGTCATAGCTACGGCAGTGATGGGAGCGAAGGCAAAAACAATTGCGGCAAAACTACATTAAAAACACCAATGTAGCCTGCGGGAGCTTTCGGATCCTCAGCAACATTCAGGTTAACATAAGTCAGCTGCTGTGGGTCGAGATTAGGGTCTGGCCCTGGATAGCCAGTAGGGGGGACCGGAACCATCACGAAACTAGGCGTTTGGAACATTTGCGCTTGGAGCTTTCCGCTTACAAACTTGAAGATGCGAGCATATCGGCCAATCGCCAATACCGCCCACTTGGGGCTCTGGTCTTTATGTCGCGAGCATATATACTCCATGTGAGTGGCGAAGCTGTCCCAATTCTGCTGGGAAGGAACGCCGGGCGGGAGGGCGTCAACCCCGGGGCGGCCTTCGTATACAATTGACCACTTATTATCCTGACCTGTAGTGGCAAGCGGGTAGATAACTATATCGGGTACCATTTCGTCGTTGATGTTGTATCGGTGTGCTGCTGGCTCGACGTAGACGTTCGGTCCAGCCAAAGCATTGAACCATTTGTTCCAAACGGCGTTGATTCGACCTACGTCGGTCTTGGGATCGTTTAGCGTGTCAGCTACATCGAAGCTGAGGAGAGTTATGACTCCTGGAATGGCCGGCACGGCGGGCACAGTTGTTTGAGGAGTTGTAGTAGTTGCACCACCTGTCGCGGCAGTTGTCGTGCCTTCACCTGGCTTAGTGTCTGTACCAGATGCCTGCGGCGCTGGAGGTGGTGGCGCAGTGGATGCTGGTTGAGAGGTCGCAGCAGAAGGATCTAGTGAGGGCATATATCAGCATCTGATTCCCGTATTTTTTAACTAAGTTCTAATTACCTGGGGCTGTACTAGGCTGCTCGGTAGCTGGCTTGCCGTCGGGAGTCGTTGTGATTGGCGCTTCAGTGTTACCGTTTGGTTGAGCGGATTGAGGGGAAACCTAAGCATAATTTACATCAGTCTCGGGGCAATGTTTTTGAGAGTAAAACGTTTGCGTACGGCTGGTTGTTGCGCGTCCTCTGGCTTGGGATTCACTTTCGATCGATCTGTTTTCTCCGGGCTTGCTGTGCCTCCTGTGCAACAAAATTAGTTTAGTTCCTTGCACAAGTATATTAGGATATATCAGACTAGCCATACCTTGATCCGTTGCTCCCGGATTCGATTTCTTGTCCCCGTCCGAATCAGGTTTTGAAGCTGAATCTGTACCTGGAGCAACAACCGGAGCTGAGACTACGTCTTTCTTCGCCTGTTCCTTTTTGTTTTCCGGTTCGGGTTCAGGACTCTCTACGCGCAAAATCTGAATACAGCAACCCACTCAAGTATACCCGTAATTATATACCTTGGTCACCATTAGGCTGATTTATATTTGCAGTCGGACCTGAGTTAGAAAGCAGCATAGAAACTTGGTTGGTGAACTTCGATTCATCAAAATAAAACACTGACCCTGAGGTTGAGCTTTTCCCGCCTTGACGGGGTCACCTTGCTTCGCCTCTGCCTGTGATCCTGACGAGATTTCTTGTTTTTGAGCCTTCTCGTTTAGCTATTTACGATTCAGAAAAGGCTTATAAGAAGAACACGTAATTACACAATCGCATATACTCACTTTAAGCGCTTGTTCAGGTTTATCCTTGTCGGATTGGGTCTGAGTGACAGAGGTAGACATTTCTTCCTTGATGTAGAATGTTATGAGTATTGTGTTGACACAAATTATATCTGGCCCGTCTTACTGGTTCGGAGTGGTGCAAAATACTGTGATCAAGAATAGAATCAGGAGAAGATGACCTTGGCTGGGCACTAGCAGTAAATGTACTTGTTGTCGCGGGACTACCTGCTACCTGATTGTTACAGGGGGATTGGATATGAGTAAAATACCGGTCAGACGCGTAAATGATACTCACTGGTGGAAGCGAAAAGCGTGGCGGACCCGGGGTGACAACGTTCTTGAGACTACTGTTTGACGGAGTGCGAGTATGAGTGTTTCTTCGACTAGGTATTGGGACTGCAGACGGTCGTCTGGAGGGCGTAGTTGGGCGCCGTTCTGGGGTAGCGGGGCGACTAGGAGTGCGTAAAGAGTTTTTGCGTGGTGTTTGTGGCTCACGGACTCGGTCGCAGTCTGGTTGCAGTTCGTTGTCTGAAGCTGCTCTGTTGGATGAGCTACTAGTGGGTCGGGCGAAACCTGGTCCGGTAGACATAGTACGACCTCTTATGTGCCGCCCAAGGGGAGTTTAAGTCTTCTGGACCAAGTCAGGTTGGCATTCGGTGAAATAGAGCCGTATCGGGTACGACATGAGCCTGGCGTGCCTGACGTGCATTCGCCAGGAACGACTCCGGAGGTGGGCTGCCGTATCGGCTACCGGCGCTCCGTGTGCCTTGTTTGCCGAAAACGGGAATGCGATCCGGAAGCAGAATTGCCGGCGCTGGTTTGGGCGCCTAAATGCGCCGGATATCTTCTGCGAATCATGCTCAACAGTTGTACTACCATGATAAAGGATTGCGCTCACGATGAAGTCTATCTGTTCGGCACGCACATAACACGGTTGCTCGCTATCATTCTGAAACATCGTATGTTTAATTCTGGTTTCACAATTCATTTACATCACACGATAAGAATGTTTCCTCTCGTCCACACTAACTGAGAGGAACTGCGCCAGTGGGTCGATATGGCGAGTATGGTTGGCTAACAACAGGCGGCTGCCATATAAGTTGGGTTTAGTGCGAGTATCATTGATCGGACACCATTTTACCTACCCGTTTGGGATCAAAGAGGGGGTTTTCCGGATCCTTCGCAATTTTGTTGAATTTGGCGGAGTGTGCGCTGTTTTTGTGTCTACAGATATCGGAAGTTGATCTCGGAGGAGTCACCGAATTAGTGGAATATGCTTACTCTTCAAAAGCGGCTAGATCTTTATACCTATATATCAAATGGATCTATCTAGGATACGTGAACGAAGTACGAAGTAAGGATGAGACGCACTCTTCGTGTATGCCATATTCCGTGAAATCCTTGTTTGTAGAAACCGTAAAGTGATTCATCCCCGGTTCGGTGTTCACACTTGCGAGGAATTCTTGGAAAACGGGGATAAAACTATCCACTTTGTCCTGGAGGACGTATAACTAGTAACAGGATTAAGATCAGAAGGACTCAATCAAACATCAGACGTACCGTTGCGATGATTATAACACGCTTGTCTTCGATGCTTACGACCATATTGGTACGGCGATTGGGAGGGAGTGAGTAGAGGGTAAGTCTTGCTGGGACTTTATCGTGATCGTGATGATTCCAATCTTATGAGCTATTACCCAACCCCAAAAGAAGCAAAGCCCGTGAGACGAAGAGCTGTTTGCGTAATCGGCCGTGATGGTCAAGGCATAACCAAACTCGTCTGGGATTTCCTCATATGTGGATATTCTTGCACTGACTGGCTAGGACCTTCGGCCGACGTGTCTGACCATCAAGAGCTTGGGTATTTGGGAAGAATACATCCCAACAGACATCCTAACAATCTACTCACGAGCCAGCTAGAAACTTGATTCGCGTCAAAAGAACTAAACCCAACCACGCACCAACATAAACACCACAGCTACCCATCAATCGCCTAACTCATCCCCCTCCACGCCGCTCAATGTACTGCCTAATAAGCGCATGTCCCTCCAGTTTCGCGAAGAACTGACGATCTCGGGCGCTCTCATAGAGTACCAAATCACAATCCTTGGCATACTTGAGAACGAGCTCATAGTCTCCTTGCGAACCGAATTCAGTATAGAGGTATCCTGAACAGAAAGTGCTTAGTTTGGGAAAGCCAGGCGTGAGAGGAGATAAGACAAACCTTCCGCCTCTTGAACTCGGTTCTGCTCCATCTCCCAGAGTCGGATCTGATCTTGGACCGTGACAGGAAGAAGAGGATTCTGTTTCCGCATCTGAGGGTGCGCATGTGTCTCGAGATAGCTTATAATCTAACCCGCCATGAATCAAACATTATTTTCACAACTGAGAAACAAGCGTACCTGTTCGGCCGAAATCCCCCTCACTAGAGCCTTTTTCACGCTCTCGCGCGTAATGTGTCCAACAACGAGATTCGGAAACCGGGATTTGAGCGCGGCGAATAAGTTAAGGACTGATGTTTGTAGCGGATTGTCTGATCGAATGTTTAGATTTTCTTAATGTGTATAAGGCGAAGTTACCAACCAGTATAGGCGTATAACCTATAATTCGTCTCCAAAATAATGAACCCGCGTTCTGCCGGATCAGATTCGGTCGAATTTGTCGAGGACGCCAGTGGAGGAAGGGATGATGTGAGTGTGGTTGCGAGACGAGTAGGGTAGAAGGATTTGTTGGAGTTCTGGTGGCTAGGGGTTAGCTTAACAGGATATGCTTGATAGAAAGAACACACACGTGTGGGACATAGACAATCCCGTAGTCTTTGAGGTCCGTCATCATCGCGTTTTGTGTTAAAGACAAATTGTCGCATGAATATTCCTGTCGCAAACTGGCATCAGTGTCGTTATGATAATTTCGTTCAAGGTGTTCACTTGTCCGAGCTTCATGAGTGACAACATGAACAAAAAGCTCAAAACTTCCGCAATATCCATCCTTCGAGCCTTCGAACAAACACTTAATAATCTTCAACATACGGTATCAAGAACGACTCACATCTGACATGTGAAGATATTGAAGTAAAATATCCCACAGTTGTGCTCGTGGGGATTGTAACAGGAACTGAAAACCGGTCGATGTGATTTTATGGCCGCCTCCCCTGCAACACAACATCCAGCAAAAGAATAAATTTACTCGAATATCACTCACTGGTCTTCCAGCCAACCGCCTGCGACAAGAAGATGAAGTGCGCCGCCGCCAGGTCTTTGATTTGAGGAGTTTATATCGACCATGTAATGCAAAATCGTCTACGAGGATCAACAGTTAGTATTTTATATATGTCGTCAACGAGGCTAAGCACCAACCTCCCAATGTTCAACAGCCTTTTTATCCAATTGCCCGATACCCATAGGTGTTCCCCCTCGAGCAGGCACAGGCATCCCGAAGGAACGATGTTCACCTCTATAGTGATCAGTTAATCCAACATAAATATAGAGTAGATCGCGAAGGTACCAACCCGCCTCGTAATGCCGTCCTTAAGGAATCTCGAAACGCTGTAATAAGCATCACGCTGGGAGGGTTTGAAGACGAGACGCGTAGGATGCTTAGAGCTTTGAGATCTGATACGGCTGTTTGCATAGCGCTGGAGAGGGTATGAGAGGACGAGAATGCGAACGGAATGAGTACCACACAGTGAATGGACGTCGGCAAATGTTTACCTAACACCCTCTGGCTTGGCCCATCCCATGAGTCCATGCAGCGGCACACCAGCCTCACACCACAACAAATTTAAAACGAGTTGCCGTTCAAGTTGACGGAGCAACCTTTCAAGCATAGTCAGAACCAGACCACACCAAATTGATAGTCGGATCAAGAAGTGCAAGATGGGTGTTCAGACAGGAGCAATGAATCTCACAAGAAGTTCTCACCGAAACACCGCCAAGCACGCGCTGGGCTTCGAGTAGAGCCGGTTTAGTGTTTGTGGAGGTTGGAGTTTTAGAAATGGCAAGAGAACATGCTCAGGTTCAGCGTGAGTTCGCGCGGGAAGCGGATCAGACGGCGCGGAAGGCATGATGTAGTTTCGGGCTAGAAAGCGTTCAAGAGCTAGAGCACGATTGCAAGCGAATATTGACTTAGAAGATTATGATAACCGCAATAGAGACCAGTAAAAACCTGAGTGAAAATCAAGCTAGTAGTGGTAGAGTAATTTTGAAACTAGAACGATTTCTTGGAGATATGTTTGTGAGTTTGGTTGTGAGAGTCGGCTCCTGGGCTCGCCACCCGTGGTGGCGGACTGACGGCGGTTGAGCACGAGTCAGTAAGCGCCTGTCGCTAAGAGCCAACCACCATGATGTCATCAATGAGTCCTCCGCATCAGGCTAATACGGTATATGGATGGGATATGTTCACGAGCAGTTCACTGGATGCATTTGTGCAAAGCCGTAATGTACATTTGTTAATACATGACCGTTCTGTCCGGTTTTCGATGGGTTCCCTTGGTTGGCAAATCATTCGTTGTTGGTGCAATCTACGCTCTCTCGCTCAGCTGTATTTGCTGCGTATCACGAAGAAGTTTTGAACTGTAGGCGGTTCGATCATTTTGGACAGTTTATTGAGTATAATAAATCTTACTTGTGTTCGAATTATTCAAGATAGCCAATCTTGCTGCTGAGACCCTTTCCCGCCATTCTCTTCTTGGTATATTACTCTGCATTCCTCAAAGTCAGAAGAGTACAATATTCAACAGGTAGTTCGTGGACCCACTCAAGTATATGGTTGACATCATCCTCTCTCTCAATCGCAACCAACCCATCGTCCCAATGCACGACTACAGGCCATCTCACAGCGCTCGGGTTCTTCTCTGCAAGTTCCGCCAGCTCATCTGTCGAGTTCACCGGCTCCGAATGCTTAACCAGGAAGCGAGAAAGGGACGGAACGCCGAGTAGGGAGGGTGTAGGTTGCTGCGATCGAAGGTACTGAAACATAGTCTCGTATTGGTCGGTCGTTGGAGGAGAGGTGGAGACGTCTAGATTGAATTCGAGTGGCCTCGAGGGTTTTAAATTTGCAGCTTTTTGAGGGTTTGGAGGGTTCGTCACGTTCATGCGGGCTGCTATACTCGGTGGGAGATAGGGGTTGGAGAGAGATGAACGCAATAGTTGAAGGATCCGAGTGGAATGCTGCGAGGAGGCATTGTGACTTGATAAAAACAATACTAGTGAGAAGATAGACACATCGTACTGGTAGATAACTTACAATATGGAGAGGTTTGGAATAGACCGATGAAAGCGGAATGACATGATGGGTGGAATGAAAGATGTTCAGCCAGTCACGTGGGATAGATAATAGCTGAGCCTAGATTGGCAGATGAGGCGTAACGCCAGTGAACATTTATAGACCGA